>OX155896.1:11858429-11973429 GCA_944588485.1 Phosphuga atrata | reverse complement strand
TAGAGATTATCATATAAACATAATATAGTCGGAACACAGCCTGAATATATAAATATATTCAACCTTTACGGAACTCTAAAACATTATTGAGTGTTTTTAGGACTACCGAAACAAATCTCGTGAAATTTGTCAGTTATTTTATAGCTTTCAGTCCACCGTTGTGTCACTCAACAAAAACCAGAAAAATAACATTGTTTTTTTAAGATCATGTCTTTCCGATGACTTAAGTGGATAGCCATCTGCAGACGCGTTTCGAGATTTATCTCGCATAAGTTCAGCTTTGCTTTTATGAATAATAATTTGTAAACCACTTATTTGAAACCCACGTGGAGGACTGTGGGTATGTTATTTTTCTGGGTTTTGTCGAGTGACACAACGGTGGACTGAAAGCTATTAAATAACTGACAAATTTCCCATAAGATTTATTTTGGTAGTCCTAAAAAGACTCAGTAATGTTATAGAGTTCCGAAAAGGTTGAATATATTTATATATCAGAGTGTGTTCCGACTTTATTAAGTTTCTATAGATAAGTATTCATAAATCATTAGTTTGGCAAAGATTTATTTTGAACTAATTTTTCGTAATATTTTCAAATTCAAATAAATATTATTGGAAAATGTTGTAG
Source organism: Phosphuga atrata (assembly GCA_944588485.1). NCBI lineage: Eukaryota > Metazoa > Arthropoda > Insecta > Coleoptera > Silphidae > Phosphuga > Phosphuga atrata. Next base: position 11,972,804 of record OX155896.1, on the reverse strand, counting down.
ATTTATGTAAAAAAAAATATATGTTTCCTATTCTTACATTTTATTAAACACATAAAACACATGAAACAAGTAGAACAAATATAGACTAATATTTTTGACTACTTTTCTTAAATTTTACTGCTTTATAATTTCTTTCTGGTTCAATCCACTCTTTATATTCTATAGCTAAATAGTCCATAGCAGCGATTCTCAACCTTTCTACTCTTGCGCTACACTTTCAACAACATCAAAATTTGGCGGCACACTAACAATAAAATGAGTTTAATAGTTGTTTATTATGTAAGGGTATAAAATTAAGGTTAAGCAAGCGGATTGATAAATTCAATTTAAATTCGTGAGTTAAACCTTAATTTTATCCCCGAGTGAAATATAAACTTTTATTCAATGTACCTTTTGTTACAAGACAAGAAACAATTCTAAGAAAAGTTGGCCATGATTGTGGTGTTGTCAAAGTAACGATGAAATTGTTGATTCGTGTGTCATAATTGTGTTTATTGTGTTTAATTAATTTATTATGTTTTATTAATCATAACTGGATACATCGGAAGAATTATTGTGATGCGGAAAGATTAAACAAATATAGGCAGTCAGGCACTGCCGACTGAAGTGAAAACATTTGAAAAAAACAGCTTGAAAACTGGTTTTGAGGATTTATCAGTAAGTTAATTAATCAAATTTGATACATAGTTTGTTAGTATTGATTTATGTAATTCTGGAACATAACTCACTTAAGAAGGAGAATGACTGTTAATGTCATCATCATAATATGAATTTGAATCCGGAATGTTTAGTTGATTCTGTGTTGATAGGTCAGCAAAATGAATTGGTAGGATATATGGCACATTTCTTGTTGAGGGGTCTGCAATTTGTGAGTTATGGAAATTTTGACCTTTAGAAACATGCCTTATAACTGCTTTTGAAGATTTATCTGTATGTAAATTAATTTTTGTTTGGAATTTTCTTTACGACGGTTAATTTTTTCCTCCTTCTCAGCTGTGATTGTTCGATGTTTAGAAATTTCTGATATATTGCAAGAGTTTTTTTCTTATTCTTATCTCTATATCGCTGACTATTAATTTTATTTTGGAGTTTCCTTCCTTTGGAGAGCACACGAGTACATTTGGTTGCCTAAAACTTTGATGGGTCTGATTCGTGATTTACCATGAATTCTTCGATACAATCCAGTAATCTGAACATTCCAATAGTCCGACACTAGTATATCTACTAGTACATCCGTCAAAGTAGTTTCTCTTGTACTGATTATAGGGGTGACACGCTGATTATAGGGGTTGATATTTCCTTAGAGGCGCTGCGTTCTGTCAACACTGCCAAAAACTTTCCAATAATCCGGCACTAGTACAACTACTATTACATCCGGTAAAAGTACTTACTCTTGTACTGCACACTAATTCTACTGGTTTATATTTCCTTCGAAACGCTACGTTCTGTCAACACTGCCAAAAACTTTGACTATTAAGTTTGACGTTCAGAGCCAACTTATAACATATGCGATGTGTTATATGATAGATGTGTTCTTTTGAACACATCTTTGAGTATTTTTTCTTTAGAACGCAGCCATTGATGACGATGACGCAAATCTATGAGTTTACCCTCTACCCAAATGTCATTCAGCGCCGCTATAGAAGTTTTCACTTAAAAAAATGTAGGTAAAATAAGTTATCTGATTGGCTATCAAAAAGAACATCAGACAACATTTAGGGTTATAGAATTGAAAGTAGGAGATTATCATTACTATTTCTTCAAATCTGTCAGTAGCTGGAATTATAAACGGATATCTTCTGTTACTCTTTGGCATACCCCGCTCAAGATGCGTGGTGTGAGCCGTTCGCTGCGTCAAAGCAAGTAACGGGAACGGTCAAGACCAATTTTTGTCAGGGGCTGAAGGCCAACAGATAATATTAAAGAGTAAAGAAAATAAAGTACAAATTTGTGTAATTACTACCTTAGAGTCCAAGATAAGAAAATCTCGCCGGCTCATCATCCCATGGGAACTCTTATCTGAAGGCAAACTGACATAGGCTCACACCACGCATCTTGAGCGGGGTGTGCCAAAGAGTAGCAAGATGTCCGTTTATAATTCCAGCTACTGACAGATTTGAAAATATCGCAATGATAATCTCCTACTTTCAATTCTATAATTAATTTGGTTCAAACCAACACATCTCATTTTAAATTTAGGATTATGTTTACGGAGCTCGTAAGTGAGTTATTTTGATGCGTTGCCCTTTTAATACTTTTATTACACTAGTCAATATGTCACTTATATCTGTGTTTTCTTTTATTATAATCAGTTTTATTGATCCGTATGCAAGGAATTAAACATGACTATATAGGTAGACTTCCGAGCAAAGCGGCTAATGGAAACGTAAGAGGCGCCATTCCAGCTCAGCGTCAGTGCGTCAGTGTCGCTGCGCTCAAATTGCGCCTCATACGTTTCCATAGTGCTTAATACTATCGCTATGTAGCGACGTCTGTATCGCTGCGTTAGTGACGCCAGAGCCGCTTTGCTCAGAAGTCTACCTTGAGACAAAATTGATTAAATAGAATACTCGGATTATAGTGCATGTAAGGAGGGCGTTCAAGTCGCAAGGTAATTTTTTTGAATTATTTTTTCTTATTTTGGATCGAGATCACCCAATCTAACCTTTGATGTAACATAGGTTAAAAACGTGAAATCACTAAAATTTTGTCTTTTTACGTTATTTCTGCCACGGCTTACATGCATCGAGCTACGTTTTAGCCGAAAACTCTGATATTAGATAGTTTTGTCTAGGTTTAATCCAGATTTTTGGCATAGTAAAGAATTCGGTTTTTTTTTTAAACTTAGTGTTTAAACTTAGTGGGACTTTTTACGTGGTGCAAATCTTGTTAGTCGTCTTTGGCACTCTTTAACTAAGATCGGAGAATAAATTAAGCTTCTACGTTGCCTAGTTCAATAAATATTTGAGTTTTTGTTGTTAAAAACAACAAAAACTGACATTTTCCCAAAGTAACAAATGGTGGAGGCGCCGCAACTAGGCTGACGTTGCCACGTTTATTTTTTTTTAAGAAAAAAGAGTTTTGCCAAAGACGATTAACAACAGTTACACCAGGTAAAAAGTTCGCAACACTAAGTTTCAAAAAAACCCATGTTCTTTACCAAGCCCCAATTTTTGTAGTAAAACCCAGTTTACTAGCATGCCGTATCAAAGTACATACCAAATATTTTTTTTGTTTGAACTAAAATTTGACGGCACACATCAAGAATTTGGCGTGGCACATAAAAGTGCCGCGGCACAGTGGTTGAGAGTCACTGGTCTATAGACTGAGTTTGATACCTTTTATAGAGTGTTAAGCTTCTTCCTTATTTTAACATTTCAGTTTTTTCCATATCACAATCAGTATTCCAAAAATTAATGTTCGACCAAATTTTCTAATAAATTAAAATTTAAATGAAAATCTTTGCGTTACATCTCTTATTCATAATTAATTTGGCATAAAAAAAAAGGATCGACTATTTAAATTTACAACATTATACTTAAACTATTTACCCGAAGTTTTTTTTCAAACTGGTTCAACGAGAAAAAATAACTTTTTTGGCCTCCTGAATTACAAAGCTAACTTTGACATGTCCAGCGAAATTAGATTTTTACATACAATGTTGCAAAGTGCGGCTACTACGCGGTAAAGTGACCAGTAAATTTTAACCTTTCAAAGATACTTTGAAAATAAATTAAGTATAAGACAATATATATTAAGACACTAAAATCTTATTTAGAAAAGGCTACTTTACACCATATTTGTCACGATAATGTAGAAAGTAAAGGTGATTCTATTAATTTCACTGTGCTTGTTACATGTGGAAAAATGACATATAATGTATCTAACAAATTTGAATTAGTAAAAATGTCAAAGTTTGTGAGTACCAACATTAAAAATTAAATAATTTCCAATATTGTAAATAATCTAAATATATTTGTTTCTTAAATAATAATTGTCGGCCGAAATAGTGTATTTTACAGAAAGAGATGAAAGAGAATGGCGTTTTTTTGTGAGGTGGGAGTTTGCTCACGAGCGCCAGCGAGGTAGCAATCACACCGACCAAAAAAAAAAAACTATTTCATCTCGAGTAGTAAATGCATTTTTTTCTGCTGATTTCGGTTGTAGAATCCATTATTCGACTTTAATAAATCCAATTCGAAGCGAACTGTTCGAACTGTAAATACAAATTTAATTGTTGGTTTGGTCGTTTCCATGGTAACATATTGCATTCTCATAGAAGCTGATACTTTTCAAGTCAAATGTCCTAATTTTATTTCGGTTTTTTTAAATAGCTTCAGGCTCGTTTTACGTTTCTACATAAAATATTTCATTGAAATTGATGTAATTAGTAAGAAAGTTCATGCAAATTTGTTTAGTTTATTATTTTAATCGAAAAAATCATAAATTTAAAATGCTCATTTTCGTCTCTAGATGTGAAAATATTTTCATCTCTAGAATGAAAAAATGTCACGTAGGGTAAGCCGTGGAAAAAATGCCATTTTCACATATATCAGTAGAAAAAATTTTATACAAATTTCCTGCGTAAGTGATTTCACAATGCTCGTTTTTTCTAACAAACTGTCGCGTTGTAAAATCAACTTTTGCGCACTCTAATGTAAATTCATTTGTTGATTTTGACAAAATATTTTATGATATAGTTATTTAGGGAATATGTACAGGTAATTATTTATATATTGTTGAGTTTGATAATATACAGGTAAATCTAATATTTCCAATTTTTAAAGAATTAATTGAACAAATTTGAATAAAAATTTCGTGGTATGAATTTATTTGAAACAATTCCTCTTATGACGAAATATTTTGCAATACCCTGCTAACAGGTTAATATATAACCCAAATTTATATTGTTGCTGCAAATATATTATTTATTAATTTCCTTGCTCAAAAGAATTTTTCAATTTCTTTCGCACATTATATCGCACTGGTAATATTTTATTAAAAAGTTTATTTTGTCGTTTATTTTTTCAGAGTCACGGCAGGCAACAGTAAAGATAGATCCGGCGACATTGCCGACGTTCCAAACATCCAGTCAAGTGTTTAAGATTACCGACAAGGATACGGTCATTCTGCCGTGCGTAGTTTCGAATCGTGGTGAGTTTTCTTTCCTCATTCTTTTAGTTTTCTTCTTTGTCATTTTCTCGCCCGCTCGCTTTATTTACTCAACTCGTGATCGATTTATCTTGAAAATTTCAAAGCATTCAATACTTTTTTTTCTTATAGAATGCTTTTTCGGTAGAACCCTCAAATGGGGATTTAGAAATAACAAAGTGAACTTAGCTTTTTATTCACATTTTTTGGGAACGGGTTTAAGAAAATTTGATGCCTGAATCTATAAAACGTCGCAATAATATAGGCTAGGCAGTGATTCCCAAACTTATTTGACCTATCGCCCCCTTTCCAGAAAAAATATTACCCAGCGCCCCCTGGATTTCTTTTATTTTAATAGCAATTAATAAGGGATATAAATATTATTGTATCTGTGAGAAGAGGAATTAACGAGTAAGAAACCAATTTTGATGGAGTGCACTATTTTAATAAATCATAAAACGTTTCGGGAAAAAATCTTTCCATCATCAGTGGTGTACTAATTTTCTAGGACCGCAAATCAGTATATTGAATTTTACCGACATATTATATTTGTAATAAAATATGCCTGTAAAATTCGATATGCCGACTTGCGGTCCTAGAAAATTAGTACACCAGTGATGATGGAAAGATTTTTTCCCGAAACGTTTTATGATTTATTTATTAAAATGATCATTATCAAAATTAGTCTTTTACTCGTTAATTCCTCTTCAGTCTTCACATTATAGCAAGACTGTTAAATTATTTTACATCATTATTGTATGTACGTTTTTCGTAAAATATAGTAAAGAAAGTTGTAACTTAAGAACATCGAAGTTTAAAATTATGAAACTATTTATTACATTCAGAATAAAGATGATACAAAAAAGAATCTTAATTTTAATGTGAAGGATAAACCTGATGTGCTGCTACAAATTTAGCAATTTTCGGTTCTATCTTCGTCAGCAGTAATTTTAAATCACAGCGATCGACTATTTGCAATCGGTTTCTTGTTTTTGTTAATAAATTGGTTACCGCACTGAATCCACGTTCCACCAAGTATGATAACGGAAATGCAATCAACAATTTTTGAATGACAGCTCAAATTTCTGGATAAGCCGTAGGGATCTCCTTTTGCAGCCAGAATTGTTGGTCCACTTTTGAATTTAAATTCATCATTTGCAGTTACTTCCATCAATTCTTCTTGTAACTGTGGAGAATCTTCTGTATTTGCACTTAAAAAAGGATCCAAAATCCAATCAGGTATATTCATTTTTAATATATCATCAAATCGTTTATAAAAATCTGAATGGAGTGCATCCAAGTGCTCACAATAAGTATGTCGCCATCTTTTTTTTCTATTCCTGATAAATTTGGAAACTGGCTGAATTCCCCTCGTCCGAAATTTCGCTTGTACACAAGAAGTTTTGTCAAATGCAGAAAGAACAGATTTTGTTTTTATTAAATTCAATTCATCACCTTGAAATTGAAGATTACTTTCATTAAATTTTTGAAACAAATCGGTCAAGTAAGCGATGTCACTTTTGGATTGAATTAGTTTGGATCGCAAATCCTCATTTTTATCTTTCAAGAACTCCAGCACTGAGTTAAATAGCTTGGAAAACCTATCTAAACAGTCACCCTTTGACAACCATCGAATTTCTGTATGAATCAGCAAACGATTAAATTCTTCATCGTTTTTAATACAAAGCTGTTTAAATAATCTATCATTCAATGATCTGCATCTGATTGTGTTGATAGCTTTAATTACATATTGTAATGAATTAGGTAGGCGTGCACTTAAATTTTGGGCAACAAGATGTTGGCGATGAATGACGCAGTGTACTGTGAATGCATTCGGCACCTCCCTTTTTAAATATGCAAGAAAACCCCTGTAGCGCCCTACCATCGCTGGAGCACCATCTGTGGCTATTGATAAAATATTACTCAGAGGTATTCCTTTTTCTTTAAAAAACTCATCTAATGCAAGAAATATCGATTCTCCCTTCGTGTCAGTTTGCAAATATTTAGCAAATAATAATTCTTGGCAAATTTCTTCTTCTTTTATGAACCGCACGTATGCTAAAAGCAAAGCTTCGTCTCCTGGCAAAGTTGATTTGTCAAGCTGAATAAAAACCGAGATGTTTTTAAATAGCCACACAATGAATCTTCAACATCTTGTGCCATTTTATCAATTCTTCTTTGTACTGTATTATTGCTCAAAGAAATTTTCTTGATAATATCAAATGATGGCTTGTGTAACACAGTATGTATTACTTCACTTATAGCCGGTATTATTAGTTCTTCACCAATAGTATGAGGTTTTCCCGATTTGGCAATCATTAGTGAAATATTATAAGAAGCAAGCAAGCCATCGCCATCTTGTGAGGTTGCGGTTGAAAAGAGTTTTGCCACTGTCGGTTGATTTTTCTTTTAGTGTATGAAAATAACTTAAATCCTTATTATTTTTATCACCATGAATTTTAGACAAATGTTCTTGTAGTCTAGAAGGCTTCATAGCTTAGTTTGATAATATTTTCTGGCAAATCAGACACATTGGCAATTTAATATTTACAGGCGACTCAATAAAGCCATATTTCAAATATTCGATATTATATTGTCTACATTTTTTCTTTGGTTCAGCCATTATTATCTGTAGAAAAAAAAACTTTTATAGAGGTATTTAATGAAATATAAACATGATATCATTAATTGTGAAGCGCATATAATTACAACAAAAAAATAATAATACTCACCAATTATAGTCGCACTATTTATTACTTATCTTTAACAAATATCAATCACACTGACTTACGTGACAGCAACAGTAAGAATTTGAGGTTATGTTGCATTCTTCTTCTTCTTCCAATTTATTGGAATTGGGTGGTAAGGTTATGTTGCATGTTGATATATTTTAAACTACTTCTTCATCTTGTTTCAAACTTGTGATATCTTCTTTCATATATAAATTTATGAAAATAATATTTACTTTACAACTTTACATTTTATAATTTAGTCATCTCGTCTTCAAATGCAACAGGTATTTTTTACGTATTTAATTTTTCTGTTTTGTTTTATATTATTATTACTACCATATATATATATATATATATATATATATATATATATATATACCTATATATATATATATATATATATATATATATATATATATATATATCTAGGTCGATTTATAAGTTAGAATAAGTTAAAATAAATTAAGTGAAGAAGAAATAACACCAAAACCATGTTAACAAATTTTTCTAATCAAAACCATTTTTCTAATTATTTTCTTTTTTCTTTAATGCTTTCACCGCCCCCCTGGTTTCCTGCAGCGCCCCCCAGGTAGCGCCCAGGGGCGGTAGCGCCCACTTTGGGAATCACGGGGCTAGAGAAACTATAAAAACAAAATAACACGTACGAAATAATTTAAAGGCGCGAGAAATGAGCCAACTGGCCTATTTACTCATAGTTCCAAGATAGCACGGGTTCCACTATTCATTTTACTTAATTACCTAATTCATTTTCCCCTACTCTACTTAATATTGTAGTTATAATTATTTAATTGTAATTATCTAGTTTTATTAGATATATCCTAAGCAAGGGTTAGACTAAGCAAGGGTTAGGCTAACTACATGTAATAATATATCGTATATACTTCTACATGAGAAAGTTAACATGTTCCAATTTCGTGAATAAATTTAGAAAAAAATATTTAAGTATTTTTAATTTGTAAGTATTATTTTATATTACGTAGCTTATTTTTTAATTTCATTATACCATCAACTGGGTAAATGTCTGCAGAATTTTCTAAAATTATTTAAAAATAAATTTTGCTTTGTAATTTTCGTGAAAGTTAATAAGCTTAGGTAAGGTGAAAATTGGTTATCTTATTAGGTTTGCTATGAGAGAGTTTTAATTGCTTGGAGTAGATGAGGAATTAATTGTTAATTTTTCCCTCACCCAAAGCCACGTTTTAAGTAATTCTGTTTAAGTTAAGGGAATAACTCTCGCAATCTCCAAAATAATTATTCCTCCCCGTATACCTATACTCAACATTTCTATTTAAATATAAAATAATAAGATTTTTATATATATTTCTTGAATTTTTTTAAGTATTTTCACAGGAAGAGCAAAAAAGCAAATACAAAGTTAATATAACATAGGAGTTTTGCTTAAAATGTGTGAAAACTCGAGATTTAAAGTGAAGCGGAAAATTGAGGTCCTTGCAGAATTTAAGTGTCTGATTTATTGATTGACTTGCCTCGTTTTCCATTTTCGAATAAAAAAGATTCTTTGAGTAGCGTTTGATTTCGGAATTTCAATGAGAATGAGACACTCTAAATCGATTATATTTACACGGGCTTTACACTTTACCCTCTTACGATTATTTTTACACTCTTCCTTCTTGGTTAATGGTACATATAAATAAAATCTCAACGTACCAAATATTAAAACAAATAAATAATTATATTAGATATTCACCTACTTACAGAATATCAACCACAAAATAATAAAATATATTAATTATATATCAATTCGACAAATTTAGAGAGAGGAAAAAATATTTGTATGCAATAGGTTTATTGGTTAAATGGATTATTTGGTATAAGAAGGGCTACTGACCACGAAGTCCTTCTGACTTTCAAATTTAGATTATAAAAAATTTAGTATATACTAGACTAACCAAATACAAATTAAAAATGAAGACTATAAAGATAAAATTTGGAAGAAAAGTCCTCAGAAATTATGGGCTTTGTAACTTAATAATAATGAAAAGGTTAGTTGCGAGCGTTACTACGTCGAAGTAATCCATACTTACTCCGGAATAAGGAGCAATAAGGACAAGTTTGTGTGTCGCATCGATACGGTTTTTGAGTTGAAAGCTAAGCGATTTGGAAAGATAAACATAACATTATATTGCGAGTTTTCAATAAAGTTTTACGAAAGAATGAATGTGATTAATAATACCTATTATATAGTTTTTTAATATATAGAATAAGAATGTCTTTTTTATACAGTCTAAAATATAAAAATTCGTTACGGTTGATAAATGTTTAACAACGCGAAGAAAAGCTTTTTCATGTAGCTTTCTCCGTCTACTGGTGCTCTTTATATAAGTGAATATAGTAATAATTTCTATTATTTTCTCTCTTTTCCGTAATCTTAAGCTTTAAATGCTGTGCATGCAGTACCGGCAATAAATTATTTTACTGGAGGATATGCATTCCATATTAAATATGAAATTTCTAATAAATCCAGAAATTACAACAGTGAGAAAAACAATTATGCGAATAAATACAATATGAGGCCGACCGCGATATTAAAAACGATAAATAATAATTCTGTATTCTAATAGTTTTATTCAAAAGTTGAATATATTTGTATGCATATAATTAAGGGGATAAAATAAATTTGAAATGGTTTTTACTCAATTTAGAAAACATAAAATAAACATAAAAGATAGATATTTTTTAAATTATTTATCTATCTATCAAAAAGGTTGATCTTAGTTGTTTTCATTTACATATTTTGTAAGTTTTATTATGTTAAATTTACCAAATTTAAATGATTCACATTTGATATATTTGTTTCATTTGATCTTCCAACAAAATCACAGTTTAACTTAAAACAACTGATACGTTAACGGTTTATTAACGGAATTAAGATTTTATAGTTATTGAAAAAATTTAAACTACTCCTTTTTATATTAAACTAACTTGACTTATCTGTTATATTACCTGTTTAAAATTGGGAGAAATTAGTCGATGTAAAAGAGTTACACAAGGGCATCTGACAGATTTTTCTAGCTGCCAAGAAGTCAAATCCCCTAATAACTCATTAAATTCATGAGCAGATTAAATGGTTAGACGCACGTGCCTTTTAAATTAAAATAAAACAAAATTAACGATGATTAACGATTCAGGGGAAACAATATGTTTTTCATGACGAATGGACTTACTTACGCCACTTACAATATCACGGAAATGACGTTTTCAATTATTAAGCAAAAATAAGTCTATAGGTAAAGTAAATTTTCCTTAAAACAAGAAAAGAATTAAAGAAACTATGTTCTTTAATTGAAAAATTGACTAATAACATAAATAAAATATAATAATTAGTACGGTGTGGCTAATACAGTCTATATATAATAATTAATACGGTTAACCAGAAAAAAGCCATAACCTGATAAATCAAAATAATTGTGAACAGCCATAGACGCTTTTTTGCCTTTTAGGTTTATCAGAATGGACTTTCGACTTTTTATATTTTTCCTTGAAACAATAATAAAATTTATTATCGAGTATGCATTTAATGTATACTCGATTATTATAGATTTCACCACATATAGCTCATACTATTTTTCCTACAAGACAATACATAATAAATAAGACATAAATCGTGATTAGCATATATTAAGAGAACATTTCACTTTTTTGCATTACATTATTGCAAAGATTTTGCGTCGTCGCTTAAAATTTCATTTCTCGATTATTATAGATTTCCTCTTATATATAAAAACCTCTTATGACATAAAATGACTTAAGACTAATTATTAATTATTACAACGTTTTCGCTTCGGTCAAAATTTTTGTACGTTGTCATTTAAGATTTCACCTATAGTACTCAATCGATTCGGGGTGAGTTTTTCGCACAAGGCAATTTTTCTATAGTTAGCGAATATGCTCCATAAAAGGTACACAAAGGGTTCATAATTATAGTGCTTATTTGGTATCGGCATCCCAATTTCTCAGATTGGTGGGTGCTAGCTTGAGAGTAAGTTAGCACCTCCATCAGTCAAATTTGATTTTGTCATTGAACGCTTGGAGCACAAGAATTCTGGTTCACGATTGCGGCACATAATTAGCACATAAAGAGCAAAAAAATCTGGTTTAATAAAATTTGTTTTTTGAAAAGGTGGCAACCCAACTTTATAGACCTTTCAATTTGATATTTTTACGGATTTTCTAGTATTCCGAGCTCAAATGTCATGTAAATGTGGCATCCATCTGAAAAAATATAAAAAAAGTAACTTTTCAAATTATTGGCTTACAATTTAATATATTTTCAAAATATTTTATCATCTCGACTCAAATTTCATTTAACAGCTGTATCCATCTCAAAACGTAATAAAAAATAATTATTATAAATTGCATAAAACTAGAAAAAGTGCATAATTAATTCATTAAAAACGAGAAGAAATGGTTTAGCCGTTAATAAGCACGAGAATTATAAGTGTAATTTTTTTTGCTGTTGCGTGATTTATTATTTATGTCTTAAACATTTATTATTAGTATTAACTGATTAATTAAAATCGAAATTATAAAACGACATTGGAGTTAATTTCAAACGAATGTTATTCCGGGTAGTAGGTAGAGTAATTAATAACTGCCAGGTATAAATAAATTTCAGTAGGTAAATTACCATTCATTTGACAGATTTATGTTCGCACAATAAACATTTGTGTAAGATGTGTAATCGTGTGCCACATTGTATCCAGTCGAGACTGCCGGAAATTCCTTTGTATTTCCTACGGCCTATACGAGCCAGTAGCATATCGGCCTTTTCCCTTCTACTTGACGTCCAGTCCACTAGAGCTTCGATTTTAAAACAAACTTCTTAAGAGTTCGAACCCTTCAGTTATGATAGTGTAAATTAAATCAAATCAAATCAAATCATTTATTTATCTTGCGATGTACAATATACATCATATATAAGATAAGTCAAGTAACATTATGCAAAAGTAAAAAATAACAATAGGTTAAATCTTACTAATTACATAATAAACGAAGTAATAAACAGTACTTAATGAAAATAAATTATAAATTATAGTTCTTAAATGGATTAACACTGATTAAAAAATTCATGTGTGGAGTAATAACAATTGTTTATGAAGAATTCTTTAGTTGCTTTCCGAAACAATTTGTAGGACTTTTCTTCTTTCAATCGATTTGGCAGATTATTGAATATTTTAACACCTAGTCGACTAGGCGCTGCACTACATAGAGTAAGATTGCTCTTTTTGGTACGAAGATTGGACGCATTTCGTGTGTTAACACTATGAATGTCTTTATTTGTAAGAAATGTATGTCTATTTTTGAAGATATGACATGCCACTTCTCACAGGTAAATTGATGGAACAGTTAAAATATTTAATTTTATAAATTCTGGCTTGCACGACTGGTTCACATTAATTCCTGTAATAATTCGAATAATTCTTTTTTGAGCTATTAAAACTCTTTTTGTGAGTGGAGATGACCCCCAAACTAAAATTCCATAGGTTAGGATACACTCCACTTCCGCATGATACACCTTCATTAAAACCGATTTTCCAATTAAATCACGCACATTTCTTAGCAAGTATGCTTTCCCATTTAGTTTTGCTGTGATTGCATCCGTCATCACTTCCCATTTTAGATGTTCTTCCAGGAATACTCCAAGGAACTTAATATTCCTAGTTCTTTCTATTTTAGAATTATTGATTTTGAGATCAATGTCATGTTTATATTTCGCCCTATTTGTTTGGAAACAAATATATTTAATTTTCTCTAGGTTTAAATATAAATTATTGGCAGTCAACCATTTATACATTTTTGCTAGTAAATTGTTTGCAGCTTGTTTTGTCCCTTGTATATTTGGACCAGAAATTGTTACACTGATATCGTCAGCGTACATAGTGCAAACGTCGGCTCCGATATAATATATAAGGTCCGCAATGTAGATGGAAAAAAGTGTCGGCGCTAAAATTGTTCCCTGTGGGACCCCAATCGAAATAGATGTTACCTTCGAAGTGGCCTTTCCAACTTTCACATATTGATATCTGTTGGATATATATGACTGGAACCATCTTTCCGCTTTCCCTCTTATTCCACAAAGATTCAGTTTTTCCAATAATTTCGTTTGCGAAACGCAGTCAAACGCCTTTGACAAATCGCAGAATATGCCTATAGGACAGTTTCCCTCATCTACTTCATTAATGATTCTAGTGTAGAGTTGTTCAATTGCAGTTGTTGTTGACTTGTCTTTACAAAAGCCATGCTGTTGTGTAGGGATTATTTCGTATTTTGCTAGGAATGATAATAACCTTGTTTCCATGCAATATTCAATTATCTTAGCTATGACCGAAATCATTGCTACTGGTCTGTAGTTATTAACAGCGGTTTTGTCTCCCTTTTTGTGTATTGGCATAATTATTGTTCTTTTTAATATATCCGGAAATATTTCGCTGCTAAAGGAAGTATTTACAATGTCTGTCAATGGGTCGATTAATTCTGCCCCAAATTCTTTAATAATATTACAAGGCAGCTCATCGGATCCGGCAGATTTTTTATTTTTTAATTTGTGAATGATATCCAATACTTCTGTACACGTAAACTCTTTAAGATACATACTGTTGTTAATAGTTGGAACATGGCCATTTGAAATTTTGCTGGGGATTATATTTTTAGTCACCTGTGCTGGTGCATTTTTAAAGAAGTTATTAAATGTTGTTGCTATTTCAGATTCGTTAGATATAGTCTTTCCATGTTCCATAATCGTTATTGAGTTTTTTTTTGTAGATTTATTAGATATTTCGCTGATTATGCTCCACAAAGCCTTCTGTTTATTGGTTGCATTCTCTATTCTATCATTATAGAAGCTTCGTTTAATTTGTTTTACCAATCTTTGATGTTTATTTTTGTCAGAAGCATATTTTGCTGCCAATAGCGGGAAATCTTTCTGTAGGAGATGTAAGTCTTTTAGTTGAATGCTAGATTTTCTAATTTCTTCTGTTATCCATGTTTTAGGTGTACATTTTACTCTCTTCAGCGGAAAGGAGTTAAAGAAGTGAAATTGCAATGTCTTTATAAATTCTATCGTTTTTTGGTTGCAATCTTCTAATGAAGAACTGCTCTCCCATGTTTCTTCAGTTATGGCTCTGTGAAATTTTTCTTTATTGGTTGCACTCAAAATTCTAGAATAATAATAGTTTTGTATATTTTTTTTAAGAATCAGGACATTTAGGGCTATAGAAACCAAAATAAAGTTATGATCAGATATGGTGTTATCTCCTACCGTGACGGTAGCAGGCAAATTTCTTTTCACAAATATATTATCAATTATGCTTTTTGATGTTTTCGTTTCCCTTGTAGGGACCATAACTTTATAATCTAGCCCAAAGGACTGCATTAAATGTAATAAATTACTTTTTTCTCTAGAGTTGGATTCAAAGTGGATGTTGAAGTCCCCTACTATTATTAACTCATCCTGGGCATTGTGAAGATTGTCCATATTGGTTTCTAGAAGCGTCATAAATGTGGTAAAGCATCCTGCCGGTGGTCTGTAAATGCATATCATTACTACTTTCTTTTCTGAATACCTGCACTGTATCCCACATATTTCGATTTGTTTTTCGATTGAGACAAGATTTAAGATTTTTTCACAGTTTAGCTTTTCATTGGCCCAAATTGCTACACCGCCCCCAATGGCGTTCGTACGGCAGAATGAACTAATAAGTGAGTAATTTTCGATTCGCACTTGTATTCTATCGTTGAACCATGTCTCGGCTAAGCATAAAAAATCTGGTTTCAGATCTGAGGTTAAAATTTCAATCTCACTATTTTTTTGTTTAAAACTTTGTATATTCAAATATAATAACAGATTATGGTTTCTTTGTAAAGCATCTTGATTTTTACAGTTATATTTTCTTACTGTTGTCTTAACTTTTTTTGTATGTTCTTCTCCATGTTTAAAAAAAAACGGTTAACGTGCGCATAACGAGGCCATATATTTGGTTTCTTAATGTCTTCTAGGTTTTCCAATGGTAGTGAGACCTGAAAAGAGGAATACTCCTCGGGCCGGTTGGAAGTCAGCTTTTTACACCGAATGTTGTGAAAGTTTTTGCCACTCAAGTAGGCTATTACATCGTTTTCTGTTAATTGTGGTTCCAATCGTGAGACATGTAGATGTGCAAGTTTTGTGATCGCTTTTATTGCAACAGCTTCCGTATTGGTGCCAATAACTATAATTGTGCCAATAACCAATTATATCCCGCCATTCTTACCATCGTCTTACAATTTCCTCTTTCGTTCTTTCCCGCTACTAAAAAAAAAATTTTTTTGAGTTGAAAAAATATAAGTTGAAACATTACTCACAAAACTTTGAATTATGTGGTAGGAAATTATGTGGAAATAAGACTTCACAGATCAGACAAAACAGACAAGACTAGACAGCTTATTTGTTTATTAAATAGCTGCTATACAAATTGTAATCTGAAATATAATCCAGCATATGCTGGCCAGTTTTTACAATATTTTTCGTTCCCAGAAAAAATCATTCTAATGTACGTATTTCAATTTAGGTCTAGTTTTTTTAATTGTTTGGCATTACTGTCGAAAATCAGAATTTTTTATTTTTTTCAATATTGCTTAAATCTTTTTCATTTGTCCGCCAAATACATCCTGTTCTCTTCATAGCACTTTTAATTTTGAATTTCCACTGGTCAGAATATTTGCAATTTAGTTGCACATGTGCAGGTAGTGTCTTCTTTTCCACATATGCAAGTGGGTGACTCTCGTATTCGAAATCTATGTAGATATGCTTGTAAGTTCCCATGTCCAGTAATAAATTGTACAGCATGGTGTGATACATGTATATCCATTTTATTCCATATTCCAACGTTTGAGACAAAGTTTTTTGTCCATCCACCTGTTTTCGCCTCTTCCCAACGAGATTGCCATATTTTTTTAAAATAATCGTTCAATTTTAATTTAAAAGTTCGTAATGGAATTTTAGAATGCCAAATCGGTATATTATTGAAATTATGAGCACCTGAAGCTTGTTTAGGTTAGGTTAGGTTAGGTTACGTTTTTTTAGACCCAGTGCCATCTTAATTTAACTTCTTTTGCAATTCCTTTTCTTTTATCCGAGTGTTCAATACAAGTTCAGTAGGAACAGACTCAAAGTTTCCTGCTTCCAGTGCTGATTGACTATCACAAAGAATAGAATAACTCTTAATAATATGTTTATTTACTTCAATGTAATTTAAGGCTTGCCTGATTGCGGTGATTTCTGACTGAAATTTTGAACAGTACTTTTCAAAACGAATTTGTTGATAATAAACCTCCCTGTCTTCAATGATTAACTACAAATGCCGCGCCCGCACCATTTTCAGATTTTGGAGCATCAGTATATATTTGGATTGGGCTTATTGGATGTGATAACATAATAATTTACAAGGTCAATTTCTAAAGGATGAATAAACTTTTGAATATTTATTTTTGATCCAATTAATTGGAAAAGCCTGCAAGACCATTATTTGTTTGAATAGTGTTTCATCGAGATTATGTTCTAAATGCTTATAAGTTATAAGCTGTTTGCTTTAGTCTTAGATCAACTGGTAAAAGATTAGAAATAATACACGCCGCCTCTGTAGATACGGTACGATATGCTTTTGTATAATAGATGCGCCGTATAATAATGCCGGTTCTACTGCTCCTCTATAAATTTCACATATTGCGAATTTATCAAGACTCCATTCTTTTCTACATGCGTCCATCTAAAAAGTGCAATTAGTGAGCTAAATAGCTTAACTTTTGCGCACGCTTGTTTGAATAAATGTTCTTTAAAATTTCTCCTTTAAAACTTTCAAATATTTTATATGATCTTGACATTTAATTTTTCCATTGCCTAAAGTAAAAATAGGTCTTCTTTGTATCGGCGATTTTCAAAAAAATAATGAATCTGATTTTGTAGCATTAAAATTTTATTTGCATTCGTTTGTCCATTTTTGAGGCTTTCTCGAGCAGTGGTGCGCAAACTATTTTCATTTGCGAACCAACATTTTATATAAATTTTCATCGCGACCCCCAGATAGAAATTATACATTTTTTAAATCTGTTTATCTATCTATTTATATTATTTTACTGCTACCTTATACTTGCCCACGAAAAGCCTTATTTTTTTTTTAATTCGAACCAGGTCAAACGATAAAATCCCAGAAAATCGATTTTGCTAAAATCGTTATTTTTCTAGCTATAGCAAGATTTCAAAACGTTTCTTAAAGCATTTTTGCTGCTGATTACAAATATGCAAACTATATTTCGCTAGCTCTCACCGTTCACGATCGCCTGCTAAAATTGAGTAGAATTTTAAGTGATGGCGCTCGAGTAGTGATCTTGGAAACTAATTAATTTCTCGCGGATAATCTAAGAGTTTTAACAGGAAAATGACCTTCTGAAAACGACGATGCAATCCGTTTTTGATTATCTGCAACGGTTTCCGAGATATCGAATTTATCGACCAATTATTGAATCTTTCCGGACAATTTATACACCGACTTATTCGTCTTGTCGTGTAGTTTATGTGTGCCGAAAATGATTTCGCTGATGACAGTTTCTGAGAAATTTGAAAAAAACCGAAAAAGCACCGAAATGTTTTTCAACCGAAATGAAGGAAACTTTTGAAGATTTAAAAAAATATCTTTTAGTAATTTTTTTTAGTAGCCCGAAAGAAATCAAAAAAAAGAAAGTAGCCCGAAAGAAAAGAAGTGCTGCAAACGATGTTCTAGTTTATTTCGCTCTAAAGTTACAAATAAACAAGGTATATAGATTTTCGCTGTTATAAGCCCTCTCTTCGTTTGCCCGTCCGGGTTTTTACAAACCTCTCTGAAACTACAAATCCCAACGAAACCGTAAACGATATGTAACTTGTTTGGAACGATTCTATCTTTTATTGCGATATTCTGAATTCAAATTTTCCAGAATTTCGGCTTCATGAGTCTATATCTCGTGAACGGTTGCCGATAATTACAAACGCATTGCGGCATCGTTTTCAGGAGATCATTTCATTTCGAGATTTACAGATGCACTGAGATTTCCTGAAAAATCTCAATTGGTTTCCCAGGTCTCTGCTTGACCGACCAATTTTCCTGAAATTTTGCTCGATTTTGCCAATTATGTCAGGTCATATCTCGCGAACGGAAGCGGCTTGGAAACTGCAATTCGTATATTTGCAACCAGCAGGGAAAACACTTTCAGATACACTTTGAAATTTGCGATTCACTTGATCAATAACGATTTTAAGAAAGTACACTATCTCGCATTTCTGGCAGATTTCACGCTGTCATGACCTTTGAACAGCTTACCACACAGACTTCTAGTTTTCACCAATCGATTCAACGACCAAAAATTAGCCTGGAAACATTTTCGACGTTCCCGGGAAGCCTTAAATTAAGAAAATGCCATCGAACCAGCCATCGACCCGCTGGAGGACACCTACATTTTAATTTAGATCTCCGGCCATATTTCAATCGATTTTCACAAATTTAGTCTCGAAAGATGCGAAAAGATTTCGACTAAATTATTCTGCAAGAAAAGTTTGCAATAAATCAGAAAAAATGGATAAAACTTGGAAAATAGCCTATATTTTCGGCATCTTGATCATTTGAACCAAATTTCGCTCGATTTTTCTAATTATATCAAGGCCTATCTTGCGAACGGAAGCGGTTAGCAAAATACAATTTTTATATTTACAACCAGCAGGCAAAGCGCTTTCAGACACACTTTGAAATTTTCCATTCACTTGATAAATAATGACTTAAAGGAAATTCATTTTTCTTGAATTTCCCCCAGATTTCACGACGTCATAACTTTTTGAACGGCTTATCGCAGATACTTCTAGTTTGCGCCAATCGATTCAGCATTCCAAAATTAGTGGAAAAACTTGTATCATATTCGAAGGAAGCTTTTAATTACAAATACCATCAAACCAGACATCGATATTCTGGAGCAGTGGTGCGCAGCCTTAAATTTTTTATGGATTCGACGACCCAAAAAAAATTTCTATCGACCCCTTCGGGGGTCGCGACCCACAGTTTGCGCACCGCTGCTCTAGATCACGATTCACTTTATGTTTTAATTCCAAAATGAGTTTACTTCTTATCAGCAGCATTGTATCGTCAGCGAATGCAACAATTTCGCAGTTATCGGGAAAATCAATATCAAAAATTGAATCGTAAATAATTTTCCAAAATCCTGGACCAGATTAGACAGACAAGACTAGATAGAGAAGACTAGACAGACACGACTATATGAAAAAGACTAAATAGATAATACTAGAAATACAAGACAACGCAGATAAGACTAGAGAGACAAGACTAGAAACCCCATTAGTCAGTGACTTATGGGGTTTGTCTAATACACGCGATTATTATCTCGATGCTGCTCCTTTGATAACGCAGTTTCAGAAATTCAGGGTTTCAGAAATGCCCGATTCAAGTGCAAAACAAGCTGGCTTAAAACAAGGCGATGGCCTAGCACCGACTCTCTTCAATATTACATTAGAAAACGTTATTAGGAAATTACTGTCAACACAAAGAGCACTCTACTGCACAAATCATGAAGGATCGTAGGATTTGCAGATGATTTACTAACTGCGAAAGACATGTATAAATTATTATTATTGTAACAGGTATTTTATGTACACACGTACAAAATAGTGCTCTCGTTGCTATTTTCTGTAAATACGACACAAACAGTTCCATTCAAAAGAATATATAAAGTAGGCGGGAGAAAAATATTTTCTAGAGCAATTTTACCTCACAAAACCTCTAAATTTCACAAAAAAAAACTGCAAAATAAATGCATAAAACAATGAGATTATAAAGATTATTTTATGGTTTTAGGCAACTTTAGGGAAATAATAAAACTTATCTGTCTAATGCTTCATGAAAATCTTTTCACAAAGTTGAAAACCTCAAGTTCATACTAGTTTTATTGTTAGTGATGCTGGTGGTTCCTAGGAATATGAGCATGTTTGGAATTAACTGTGCTGGGAACAAGCGCCTATTGTTGCGTGAATCTCTTGCTGCAACTGGGGATTCAAACTAGAAGTTACACTATGTTTACCAGACGAATTCCTCTTTACATTTTGAACTTGTATGGTGTGATTGCAAGGTTTTGAATTTTTTTCCGGCTTATATAAGCTTAGACAAAGCCGCAAAAGAAGTTTGCCTCGCCAAAATATAGATTATAGAACAGAGCCTCTAAAACCGCAGGCTAGCCCCAAACATGGCTTCTGGCGACAACAATATCTAGACGATACCAACATTCACATACTTAGGCGCCACACTAACGAAGACACTAGATGATGATATTTCTCACTATTACCATTCCTCAGGGACAGTGAGCATTCGTAGACGCATAAAAGTAATACCTTTATACGCTCAGTCCTTATGTATGGTGCCTAGATTCTCTAAAAGAACAGAGAATTTGATAATTATATTCGAGAGAAGAATCCGAAAGAGAATCTATGGGATTGTACAATCGGATATGGTATAATGGTATAACAACGAGCTGTATTAGATATATGACAACACCGATTAGGCAACTACAATAAAACTGAGAGAACTGCAGTAGGATACGTCTACAGAATGAGTGAAAACTCAAATCCTGAATGATAAAACAGAAGAAGACCAGTTGAAGAATAAAAATTTGCGGGGATGCAGATATTGGAGGTGGAGGTCAAAAGACCGTATTAATAGAGAATAGGGATCAGAGGGATAGAGGTCATTACGCACATCGTGTTGTTTAATTGGACATCAAATCTACTGACATGAGCTATCCATCCACATAGGTGCACAGTATTCGGCTACCGAGTAGATCAAGTCAAGCGCCGCTGTTCAGAGCGGAGAAGTACACGTACCCCAGTAAGAGCCGCTGAGTTTCTGAATAAGGTTATTTCGCGATTTTAGTTTTCCAGCTGTTTTATTCATATGCATTTTATATGTTAGTGATCTGTTCAGAGTTACCATATGAATTTTATACCAATTTGCCATTAATTAGCAAGCTTTGAATGGAATAATCACAAAAAGGAGTTAATCTTCAAAAACTCCGTGTTTCATATAATTAAATCACCAAAAAGTTTATATCTCAGTTAAAATTTACGATGTTCGTAAAATTATAATTAAGATGAATAAAGCGTAGTTAGTATGAGGATTTCATTACAATATAAACCATTGCCCAAGTAATTGCTATAAACAGAGTTACGAATTTAAAACTTTTCTCAAGAAATCCTAATAATTCTACGTTTATTATTGTATGTAATTTCCAAGAACAATCCCAGAAATAACAATAAAAATCATATTTCGCAGCGAGTTCCAGAACTCCTCAGTTCCCTTAAAATATGTTTTCGGTTAATTTATCCGCAAAGATAAAATAATTTAGAAATCGATAATAATTTTATTTGATCGTCCTCACGCTCTAGTCTATATATTCGAACAGGAAATCAATTTTATAAAGCCACAAAGGCGCGAGATACGAAGAGAAATAGTTTGCATTAATTAAAAATAAGAATAAATTCTATTCCGTTTTCGAAGTACAAATAGAAAGCCTTTATAGAATCCAGTAGATTTTTTTATTACCATGGAAACATTCCTCCACAAATAAAATTGGTTCGACAATCGATATATTAAGTTTCACTATATTAGCATCATAATATCTTCTATAATCATATATCTTCCTAAACAATAGGTAAGTGGATATTATTTCACAACTTGCTATAGAATTTCTAGACACATCTGTTAATATACAATGTAATCTCTCCCATCTCTTTTCACAAGATAACATAATATTATTATATTATAATTGTATTAACCCTCAGTCTTTAAAATCCCAAGTCTTTAAGCCTCATAAATTTGTCAATTGCTATTTCTATTCCTATCGGTTACTGTTTCATGCATACATGGGTTTTGCCTGCGTAATGAATGCTTGAGCAAAAATCCAGAGCCGAGAAACTACAGAGCCGAAAAAAACAGCGACCCTGTTGATTACTTGCTCTGTGCGAGAGAATACGACAAGTTATTTTAATCTATTTTATCTATATCTATATCTATTTTTAGCGTTTGCGTCATTTTTAACCGACTTCATTTATATTTCAAAAGTTATCAAAAGTGTACAGTCTTCCCAGAATTTATCAGTTATGTCTGGATTGCGTCTGTTGTCCTGGTTGATTGGGGCATGCACATTGACTATACTGTAGCCTTTATTCGCACGTTTGAGAGAGAGGATGGATACACGACTGCTCGGGGAGGTAAAGTCGGTGACTGAATCTGGTATCCTGTGACGGATTATAAATCCTGTACCTAAGTGGGGTACGTTCTTCATTACTTGCTGACCCACTTTTCAAATGGCTTCATTAAATAAAACCGAAGAGATAATCAGACTTGGTGATGGTGATTGGTGATGCAGTATTATTGAGTAGAGGCCGGAGACCTAAAAACTTGTGAACAGTTGTGAATTCGTTGAGCCCTACGTTATCAAATCATTTCTTGCTAATGACCGTTTCTCTATCGGTAAAATTGGTGCTCAGAAAACTTTAAAATGCTCAAGGGACCAATAGCGTCTTCGGCCAATAGACTGAATCCCTGATGATTTTGAATATTTGTTGCAATTGAACAATCGTGAGTATTTGTTTTTTTTTCATTTTTCTGTGTATCTGTCACGCTTTGCCTTGTTAGATCTTATTGTTAAAATTGAAAGGACCCATCGCAAATACGTGCATTGTGCAGTATTTGCATCGTATCTTTGTAAACTGATCACTTGGAAGGACCCATCGCAAATATGTGCATTATGCAGTATTTCCATCGTGTTTTCCAGTGTTCTGATAAAGTGTGAATCTAATGAGACCCAACGCAAATACGTGCATAGTGCAGTATTTCCATCGTGTCTCTCGAATGTTATATGCTTAAACTGTATGAATGATAATGATTTTAAAAATTGAATGTGTTATTGTTAATTGGAAAGTTGTATTTATTACTTATTGCAGCAAATGTCAACGAACCAGGGAAAAAAGAAAATCCACATGAAACTACGTATCCTAAGTACATTCAGGGCCGTCTTTAACCTATGGGAGGGCCTGGGCACATTACGATATTGGGGCCTCTATGCTCTTGACAGAGCACTATTTTGTTAGAATAGGCAAAGAAAGAAGATACGCAAAGTCCTAAATTTAAAAAAAATATTATAGTCATATTAAATGATAAAATATTAATAATATAATATAATCCACAAAAGTAACTATTTTAGAATTCACAGGTTAGTGCTTAAAAATATATGTTGATTGAAGGGGTATTGTACTTAGGATACGTAGTTTCATGTCGATTTTCTTCTCTCCCTGGTTCGTTAAGGTTTGCTGCAATAAGTAATAAATACAACGTATACGATAACACTTTCCAATTAACAAAAACCCTTCTAGATTTAAGATGGGCAAAATCGTTCTTCTAAATCACTTCTTCTAAATCTATATTTTTGAGCATATTATTCCTTGGTTCCTTAATGCCCCATAATTAGGACACGATTTTGAGACGCGAATTTTCAAAATTATGTCTTGGTTCCTCAAGGCTCCATAGTTAGGACACGATTTTGAGACGCGATTTTTTTAAATTATAACTTGGTTCCTCAAGGTTTCATAATTAGGACACGATTTTGAAACGCAGAATTTTCTAAATTTTGTCTTGATTCCTCAAGGCACCACAACTAAGATACGATTTTAAAACGCGAGTTTTAAAAAAAAAATCTTGGTTCCTTAAGACACCACAACTGAGACACGATTTTGAAACGCGAATTTTCAAAATTTTGTATTGGTTCCTCAAGGCACTACAACTAAGACACGATTTTGAAACGCGAATTTTCAAAAAAATTTCTTGGTTCTTTAAGACACCACAACTGAGACACGATTTTGAAACGCGAATTTTCCAAATTTTGTATATTGGTTCCTCAAGGCACTACAACTAAGACACGATTTTGAAACGCGAATTTTGAAAATTTTGTTTTGGTTCCTAAAGGTTCCATAATTAGAACTTGATTTTGAGACGCAAAATCTCAAAATTTTGTGTTGGTTTCTCAAGGCACCACAACTAAGACACGATTTTGAAACGCGAATTTTCAAAATTTTGTTTTGGTTCCATAATTAGAACTTGATTTTGAGACGCAAAATCTCAAAATTTTGTGTTAGTTTCTCAAGGCACCACAACTAAGACATGATTTTGAAACGCGGATTTTCAAAATTTTGTGTTGGTTTGTCTGTCGACAAATTCAAAACCAAATCAAATAGTTTGGAAATTCTTGCAATTGTTTGTCTCTCCAAATTTTGGTAACTTTCTAAGAAATTTGGTCTGTCAACAAATTCAAACTGTACTTATGTCTAGGTCCTGCTTGAGACTGTAGCATCAGTGAACGGTAGGAAAAGAACAAATTCAAAGCCAAATAATAATAATAATACTTCTTGGTCATTCAATTCCTCTTTCTCAATTTCAGTGTCTTCTAATGCCATTATTTTATCAAATACCAAATATTCTTGTCCTTCGCACTATTGGAGACAAGAGCTACGACATAAATTGCTTCTTTTAAGTGCAGACATTTCCAAAACCCTATTTTTCTCCTAACAATTGGAGCATGAGGTCTTTCGTTTAAAGTCTCTTCGTGATCTCTATAACACCCTGGTCCATTGGTTGGGCAATACATGTAATATTCTTTTCAATTTGTAAAAGGAACGTTCCCCACTGTAATTAGTTACCATCATGCTTACAAAAATTCGGAATGCGATTTCTACATTTGGAAATGTATCTTCACTTTTGTTTTCTTTCAAAAGATGATATATTTCCAATATACTATTAGTTCATTCATTTTCAATATATTTCCAAGTATTCTGTTAAAGGCCGAGGCTGCACTACGGTTTTTTCCCAAGAGCGGTAACCGCTATAACCGCGAAACCGCTCGAGATACACGGTACGCTATGGGAAAAATAAGTCACGGGAAAAAACCGCAAGTGAGGCCGCTTGTATTAGCTTACTTGAGTCACAAAACCGCGTCGGTTTAGCTGTAGTGCGGCCTAGGCTAAATGCAAATATTAGCAAATTCTATATAGATATGTAGATATAGATTTCAGCCATTTCTTTGCAACTTTGTCTCAACTCATCGGAATTCAGAGTTTTCAAGCAAATAAACAAACCAAAACGTTAACTAATGTTCTTATACGAACTTAAACGCTGTTTTAGCTAAACGCTCAGGCTATCAATTATGGGAAGAAACGTTTAGACATTGAATTTCTCTTTTCCATTCAGTTGGGCTGACCTTTCAGTTGGCGCAGAGCCGTCAAAAAAAAATCTGGTGTGAGCTTCTACGTCTTGTTCTTTGAGATAGGTCCTTGTAGTAAGATCCATTATCGCTTAATTTTTCCGAATTAAATAGATTCTATGTTTTTCGGTAATAAATATCGGTTATCGTTTGGTGACCTGGCACGAACTAGGGGGCTCCTACGATTGCGGGGCCCTGTGCACGTGCGCCGAGTGCCTAGTGGGAAAGAGGGCCCTGAGTACATTTATAAGTTATCATCGTACATTTATTCATTTGTGTTGTGTATTTTTGTTTTACTCTTTTTATATTTCGGCATTGTTTTTGAAATAATATAAATACCCTTTTATTCGAGTTGCAATAATGAAACGTTTTTTCCAATTTTTTTAAGCATTCCGAGATAATGTCGCAATTATGTCAGTCTGGCCGTGTTAGATCTCATTTTAAAATCGATATTCAGCACTTTTATAAAACGATAGATGACGCTCAGACAGTTGGTCCTGCGCCGGCGAGTTGGTCCTGCGCCGACGAGTGAAGGCAACAGAGAATAAATACATCGGTTTCGCAGAGTCAAGTCCACAATTGAAATATAATAAAAATGGAAATCTAATAACTTCGTGTGAAAAATTATGTTTTAATTTGATTTTAGTGTGAATAAAACATATGGTTCTAACAGAGAGCTATTTATTAGGCGGTAAAGTATATGAGATTTTTTTTTAAGTAATGAGCATGACTTTGGCTAATTGATAAAATTGTAGTCGGTGAACCTCGCAATTCTTTCACTAGTTTAGGAGTTAAGAAGTAATTTATGAGATCTTGCTTATATCTTGTCTGAAACTCTTTTAGATTTTTTAATTTTACATTCCATATTTCATGCTTGAAATATATCTAACCCTTAAGTTCTTTAGATCTCCCTATTGAATAGCGTCTTCAACACATAAAATGGAGGTAAAATTATATGTTATACAATAACCGTTTTTTTTTTGTTTTATCTTGAAAAATCATTTTTAATATATTTTTTCGTAATTAATATTTGTACTGTTATTATTCTATTTCTCTAGGAAATTCTCTTTAACATGATATTAAAAACGTTCTTTGGTCTCATTTTGTAGCAAACACCTTCGTATTCCATGATTCTTATAAAGAGCCATTCCAGGGCAGTAATTATCGGAAAATAAATAAACCACACTTTCGGAACTTCCATTATAAAGTTTAATATAATTTTAAGCTCAGCTGAGACTAAGAAAAAAATGTGAGTAAAGAAAGCAAAGAGAACAACAGAAATAAGTGAAGGAAGAATACGAAAAGGCAAGTTTAAACAGCGTTTTCATTAAAATATACCCATTTTTTTTGCCGAAAATGTATTATGCAGGATTACTTCCCGTCTAATTATACTGTTTATACGAGAATTTTAATCAGAATTTATCTCAATTTTTCCCTTTATTTCATATCAATGTTTACATTTCGCATTTAATATGTTTATTTTGCGTATTAATAAATATTTTATTGCCAGTCCTGAATTTACAATCGCAATCAACATAATTTACATCTGCTCTCCAATATTAACATTTGTGCACGAAAAGGAAACAAAATATATCCACGCTAATACTATCACCGTCTATTTAAAGCTGATACTAAACTAAATATAAATCCTGCATTACTTAGCGTAAAGAAAGCTTTACATAAGAAAACTTTTCGTGTGTCTTTATTTTTTCTAACATCGTTTGTTTTATTGGGAATGGGAAATGAAAAGGCTTTTTATAAGTTAATATTTATTCACTTGACTAGTTTCCGTGTCTTACTGACACCTGAATCGTAGGCTCTAAATTTCTTATGTTTTTAATTAAAAATCATTGTTTTATGTTTTTTACAAATGACAAATATAAATTTAATGAATTTACAATCGCAACTATGATTTTTAATTTAAAACATAAGTAATTTAGAGCCTATGATTAAGGTGTCAGTTACGCCTACTATTAAGACTACGATTATGACACCGGAACTAGTCAGGTGAATAAATATTAACTTATAAAAAGCCTTTTCATTTCACATTCCCAATAAAACAAACTATGAATAATAGGGATGATAATAACCAACATTTTTTCTAACGAACATTACATATGTTTTTTTAGTAAGGGTTTATTTTCTTAGAAAGCCGTTAATGGCTTAATTAAGTATTTATAGTTAGAAGTTCGTTTTTTTGTAATAACAGTTTGTAGGTTTTATATTGCATCTACATACATGTTTTGTAATACCTCTGTTAAGTTGGCAGGTCTAACTAGGAAAAAATCCGCGGCAAATAATAATCCGCTATTTATCCGCAAACGATTGTAAAAAAAAATTCTCGCACCTATTTCCCGGAAAAATGGGGTCCCGCTAACTATCTGTTACACTCTAAAAATTATTATTTTTAGGAAATTAATACACCGGAATTATCCGCTTTTTATCCGTAAACCAATGCCACCGGAAAAAAAATTCCGCATTTTTCATTTCCCGGGAAAATTCGGGATTTTTTTTTTCTCAGAATTTGTTTCTGGGTAAAGAGCGGACAATTTCGGTGCATTTTTTCCTTAAAATAATAATTTTTAGGGTCCGCTTTTCCACGGTGGAAAAGTCCATTTTCCGGCCTTATGTTTTTCGACGCTATTTTTCTCTCCATTCATTACATTCTTATGGCTTCCGATGAGTATGTAATTTATGAAAGAGATGTTTCATTATCAGATGATTTTCTATCCGAGGATAAAAATAACGATGTAATGATTTTTTCCCGACTCCTTGATTCTTGAACAAAGCTGAACAAATGTAAATTATATTTAACATAAAGCAATTTTGCAGCTTTATCACCAGAGAGTCTATTTCTTAAGGGGTCGTAAATTAGCCCAGCAGTACTGAAAAGCTGCTCACTCGGTACACTTCCAGGAGGTGGAGAGAGGTACTATCTAACTACATTACTAAAGCTATGGTACTTGGTTTTCATTTTCACCATAAAAGTAGATCTTCAATGAGTGTCAAAACCTATTCTCCCTATTATATTCATTTAGTAAAGTCTTTTTAAGGGGCTATACCACTGTGACCGTTGAAAATTTGGGTGATTTTCCGGATTTTTTTGGAAGAAAAGTACTCAATTAAATGTTTCAGGAAATTAAGAACATATTTGGCCATATTTGACGTTCAAATTTTTTTCATAGAAAATTATTAACTAAAAAAAAAGTTCTTCCACTGCCCCTTGTCGATTGAGTAGCTGAAACCGAAAGAAAAAAAAAACTGTACCATGAACTAGGATTAGCAAAAAATATCAAAATCCAACAAAATGGTGTAGTTATGAAAAAAGTATGTTTTTTGCCTAAAAAATGGTCGTTTTTTCAATGCCAAATCGTCAATTTTCATCGAATCAAAAATATCCTACTTGACGGTACAATAAATATATTCAAGAGCACTTAGTCCACATTTCAAGTCAATCGGATAATTTCTCTTACAGAGTTACAACAGGGGCAAATGTCATTTCGAGCAAAACGATTTTAAAGTTAAGAACGTTCGGCCTATATTTTCTCAACCTCTCCAGTTTAATCTGATGACAATTCATATACTTCCGAATACGACAAAAATCTGAAAAAAAATCAAATATATTAAAGATGTAGGAAACGACATCAGTTCCTGCGTCAGAGCTGACGCGTCAGCTCCGAGCTCCACCTCGAGGCAGGTGCAGAATTTTATACCTGCGAGCGGTTGCGCTTTAGAAGGATGCCATTCGGTTAGTATTAGAGATACGACCTTGAAATTTTCACAGGATATTCTTGAAAGTATGAACTGTTAAATAAGAAAAAAAACACGATTTTTTTAAAGTGTCACAGTGGTTTTTTGTATAGCCCCTTAACCACGAATTAATTGTGCACTTACTACGATCACTACAATCTATATTTTGCTCTTGCTCGTCACTTATGCTTAATATTTCAATTAGACTAGATAGAATATATGAATGGTTGCTGGAGCTTGTTGTTGGCAGCTCATACCGTGATTTCGTAGGTGAAGTAGAACCTTTGTTCTGAGAAGTTTTCGAAGAGCCAAGTATTCCCAGAATTTCTGATTATACCTGTTCCTTCATAATTGCACCGAAAAACTTGAGCTTTTATCGTGGATCTAGATAGGTAGCTATTGTATATAATTTATTATTTTGAATGTCTTGAAATCGGACATTGATATCCTGGATCATTTTCGTATTCATTAATTTAAAGTCCTCAGATTTCTCTTCTTTACTGTTCACTGTTTCTAATGTGTTTTTAAGTGTATAGATTAGTGGGATCACCGATGCAATTGTTACAGTAGTACTACTTAACTCCTTTATAATTTCTTAAAATGGCTTTAGTATTGCAATACACTTTTTCAAGTCCAGCTATTCATCAGTAGTAAGAATTGGTATAGCATGCGTGGCCACTAACTACAATTGCCCTAGCACCCCACCGTTGTTGAAAGGAAGGCAACCAATAAGAACATTTTATATTTGAAAAGACTTAACATGCCGCTTGCGCCTTCAATAGTGCCTTAACATGCCACTTACACCCTAGCATGCCGCCCGCATCTTTGGAAGACATTTCGCCGCCGATGCGTCGATGAGTGAAAAGTTCGTAAAAAAAATTCGCGCGGCATTCGTTTGCGGATGAAAAGCGGATAATTCCAGTGCATTTATTTCCTCAAAATAATTATTTTTAGAGTGGGTCCCGCTAACTCTCTGTTAAGTTAGCGCGACCCCATTTTCCCGGGAAATGGGAAGTGCGGGAATTTTTTTTTTCAATCGTTTGCGGATACAAAGCGGATTATTATTTACCGTCGCGGATTTTTTTTTCTTCGTTTATCCTGCCAACTTAACAGAGGTTTTTGTAATCATTTCTAGACTCTAGGTCATTAATCTAATTTATGTTTATATATCAATTCCATTAGAATAATATAAATTGTTATAAATAATTATCTCTATTCGGTTATTATTATAATAAATATCAGGAATTATACTACAAGGCCAAAATCAGACACTATAAATCGGTATATTTATACTATTTATAGTACATTATTTTAAATAAGAAGTGGGAGCACCATAAACTCAAAAAGAAAGATCTTCTTATTCCTCCTTAATTAAAAAACTCTTCCTTATTCCTCGGAAAATACACGGACCACAGAAAACTACTGATGCGACTTGGTGGATGAAGAAAAACGAAAAACTGTACAAATACACTGAGAAGATCACGGAAACAATGAGGAAGCGGAGGTTGAAGCACTACGGACACCTCCTATACAGACTGACTGAAAGGATCATCTTCAACTACATCATGGGGTTAAAGGCAACATCTAAATGGGTAGATGAGGTGAAAAGAGAAGCGGCAGAAGATCACACTACAGATAACCCACAACAGAAGAGAAGTTAGAAGGAGAGTAGACAGTATAAAACATTTCAGGAGAAACCAACAAAGAGGAAGCTCAATCGGAACATATTCGATGAGGAGAGTAAGTAAAGAAGCCACGCATGAAGAGGTTCTGGAAGGACAAAAGAAGAAAAACCAAAAGTCTTAAGTTCTTTACGGTCCACAGTTTGCAAAATTTAAAAAAAAGACTGGATATGACACACTTATATATATATATATATATATATATATATATATATATATATATATATATATATATATATATATATATAAATATATATATATATATATATATATATATATATATATATATAATTGTAAATCTAAACAAACTATATGATATCCAGTACTTTTTTTTTAATTTGGCAAACTATGAACTGCAAATACTTTTTGGTTTTTCTTCTGTTGTCCTTCTAGACCAGGGGTCCTCACTAGGATATTTTAGAGAGCCTAATTGTTTTTATCAGATTTTCCTGAGGGCCGCAAATAAAAAAATGTAATTAATAATAAACTTCTTTTAGGTTTGTCAACAGCTTTATTAAATCAGAAACATCTTGCTTTTCATCTGGATTTTCATCAGAGTTTCAACTGAGGCAAAGCTGGAATTTTGTTCACGTGATACAAACAATACTCATCATTTTCGTTACAACTTTGTTGTAGTCTCATTGCAATCGAGTCAGTGTTTCATTCACAATGCCCATTCCTAACTTACGTTTTTAAATTTACATTTTTATTTAATTCCTTAACAGCTGAGGGCCGCAAAAAATCGTTCCGCGGGCCGCGTAGTGAGGATTGCTGTTCTAGAACCTCTTCGTGCGTTCGCTTCTTTTCTTCTTCTCCTCATCGGAAATGTAAGAGCGGGTAATAACGATCGTTATTAGTTAACGGGTAAAAGATTTGTATTTTAAATAAAGTAAAACGTATACGTATAAGTCCTTTGGAAATTTGAATCAACTACTACGCAGCAGTTGACCCAGAAACCAAAGTAATAAGGAAAATACTAAGATGTTCCTAGAAACAAGAAGCTCAACGACACCCGTTTAAGAGATTATATAACAGGTGGAATCACTAGAGGACACAAACCGCAGCAAAAATAGAAGTTATAGCAAACCGAAAACCACCCATCAAATCAACTGTGTCTAACCGTCGCCCAAGTCATAAGCCAAGCGTACATATTGCTCGAACCATCCATGTCTTTCCTTGAGTTCATGGCTGCACCGGCGTTGTGAATGAAATACATTTCTAAGAGTCTCTTAGATAGACGTGGCTCTCTTGCAAGGACTTTTAGGTCATAGTTGACGCTATGGTCCTTGTCATTACAATGTGTTGCTAAGGCACAAGAGTAGGGTTTTAGTCTGAAATCACTTCTGTGATTGGGCCAGTCTGGAGGACAGTCTTTGGCGGGTCTGACCAACGTACACTAGTCCACACTCAGCGGTGTACGATAGACCACATTTGATTGCATTCATGTTGGGGTTGAGTCTTTGAGGCGACTGAAAGAGTTACTGATAGTGTTGTGACATTTGTCAGCTATAATAGCTGGGCCTTTGTTCCTAAAAATAGTTTTTATCCTAAGAGACAGTGATTCTACAAAGTGTAAGCTCTTATATATTTTAGTTTCGTCCACTCCGACCACGTCCGTGACAGGTTATCTTGTTGGATTGCAGAACAATAACTTCCTAAGTACAGTTGTGGGGTAGCTGTTTCTTCTTTAGGACATTAAACAATCTATCTACACTAGCGGTACGTAGATCTGGATGGACAATCTTCAAACTCCTAGTATTAAGACCCAAAACTACATTAGCTTGTGGTGGAGAGGAGCGCCGGACAAATAATCAAGGTATTTGTCCAATTTTGATCTAAATTGCTACTCCAGTTTTCAAAAAACATAAAATTGATATAATTTCCAGCACCTAGGTCCTATTAAAATTTGTCCAAAACTTTTATCAATCATTTCTTATTGTAGTTATACACCAAGAACATTTTTGCCGGCTCTGTGTCGTATCCTTCTTGACGAGAAAGCTCCAGAGAACGTTCTGGAGGTGATGGCACGTGCCATTTATAACAATTTTAACAATCTGTGTGCCAATTTTGATCAAAATTACTACGCCAGATTTCTGAAAACATAATTTGCAGCACCTAGGTCCCATTAAAATTTGTCCAAAACTTTTTATAATCAAGTCTTGTTGTAGTTGTCTACCAAGAATATTTTTGCCGGCGCTGTGTCGTATCTTCCTTGACGAACAAGCTCCAGAAGGTTTTCTGGAGGTGACGGCACGCGCCATTTATAACAATATTAACACTCTGTGTGCCAAATTTGATCAAAATTGCTGCGCCAGTTTTCAAAAAACATAATTTCGATATAATTTCCAACAACTAGATCCTATTAAATGTTGCCCAAAACTTTAACAATCACGTCTTGCTGTAGTTGTCCACCGAGAACATTTTTGCCAGCTCTGTGTCGTATCTTCCTTGACGAGTAAGCTCCAGAGAACGTTCTGGAGGTGACGGCACGCGCCATTTATAACAATTTTAACAATCTGTGTGCTTATTTTGATCAAAATTACTACGCCAGTTTTCAAAAAACATAATTTCCAGCACCTAGGTCCTATTAAAATATGCCCAAAACTTTTAGCAATCATTTCTTGTTGTAGTTGGCCACCAAGAACATTTTTGACGGCGCTGTGTCGTATCTTCCTTGACAAGCAAGCTCCAAAGAACGTTCTGGAGGTGACGGCACGCGCCATTTATAACAATTTTAACAATCTGTGTGCCAATTTTGATCAAAATTGATTCGTCAGTTTTCAAAAAAACATAATTTACAGCACCTAGGTCCTATTAAAATTTGTCCAAAACTTTTATCAATCATTTCTTGTTGTAGTTTTCCACCAAGAACATTTTTGCCGGCGCTGTGTCGTATCTTTCTTGACGAGCAAGCTCCAGAGAACGTTCTGGAGTTGACGGCACTCGCCTTTTATAACAATTTTAACAATCTGTGTTCCAATTTTGATCAAAATTGCTACTCCAGTTTTCAAAAAACATAATTTCGATATAATTTCCAGGCCCTAGGTCCTATTAAAATTTGCCCAAAACTTTTAACAATCATTTCTTGTTGTAGTTGTCCACCAAGAACATTTTTGCCGGCGCTGTGTCGTATCTTCCTTAATTATTAAGGTATTAGTATCAATCTAATTTATTTGGTTGTTATTTGTCCTGATGATCAGGGTGTCTAGAAAGGGTAGAGCATTATTACTTTCATATTCTATTGTAAAGATGATATGGATATGATGATATGGGTTGAACGCACTTAGGACCTCAGTTTTGGACCCGTGCGGAATGGCACAGACAATATCATCCACATATTGCCACATAAATATAGACATAAACATTTATATTTATATATTTATACATATATATATATATATATATATATATATATATATATATATATATATATATATATAATTATATCTATATTATAAAATCGAACATGCTAATAAT
Organism: Phosphuga atrata; assembly: GCA_944588485.1. Lineage (NCBI taxonomy): Eukaryota > Metazoa > Arthropoda > Insecta > Coleoptera > Silphidae > Phosphuga > Phosphuga atrata. Next base: position 11,937,655 of record OX155896.1, on the reverse strand, counting down.
AGGCATGAGCAATATTTAAAACTTAGTTTTGAAAGTTTGTCCAAACAGACAACGCAAATACAATAGTTGTAATGACTTGGTTAGACAATTTATTCAGACTAGAATAATCTCCTAAATAAAATCCTACTTTACAGATCCGATGGACTAATACGTTCAGAGAGACAAGACATGTCATACTAACTAGACTAGATATATTCTGTATAAACACGTATGTCCAGCATTCTATCTCTAATCTTATATACGTTGTTTTGTCTCCATAGCCTTGTTTTTCTAAATATCCTCGTTTAGCTATTCATGTCTTGTCTGATGGGTGTATTTAGCTGGTCTTATTTGTATACTCTTACATGTCTATTTATCTCTGATTATTTGTCTGTGTCTAGTCAGGTCAGACTTGTCTGTATTGACTTACTATAGAGACAAGTATAGTAGTACACTAGTAGAGATAAGATAAGTATAGTATACTAGTAGAGATATTGGCTTGACAGTCTAGCCTTTTTTGTATAGTATGTATTGTTATTGTACCTAGTCTTAAAATTTCAGTTTTGATTATATAGATTTATATGTCTTGTTTACTCTTGTCTATGTAGTCTTGTTTACTCTCGTCTATGTCTTGCCTATGTAGTCTTGTTTACTCGTGTATGTCTAGTCAATACTCTCTAGTCTTAATTATTTAGTTCTGCTTGTATAGTCCTGTCTATTCATTTTAATCGAATTGACGGTCAGGTCTTTTATATCTATTTTCGTATATTTAATATTGTTTATTCATAAAATAGACATCCATGACATTTTTGTTTCAAGTTAGGCCTAGGCCGCACTAGTACTCGTTGTACACTTTGTGACTCAAGTAAGTTAATACAAGCGGCCTCACTTGCGGTTTTTTCCCGCGACTGATTTTTCCCATAGCGTACCGTGTGTTTCTCGAGCGGTTTCGCGGTTATAGCGGTTATAGCGGTTACCGCTCGCGGGAAAAAACCGCAGTGCGGCCTCGGCCTAAAGCTTCCTTTCAGGCTTTTTTTTCAATGGGAAATGATATTGGCTGACAGATATAAGTTTAGACAGGTAAAGAAATCTGCTTAGATCTCAATCTTTAACCGTTCCAGCATTTTGACATTACTCATCATTGAACAATTTAAGTAAAACTACCTTAGGTGCGACTTGAGACTAACTTAGATTTTTTTTCTGACGGAAAATTGTATTCTCAATGAATAAATCTAAATTTTATTACCACATATTGACATTATTTATTTTAAGTATAATCCATTTAGTAATACCTGCCATAACCGTCAAATAAGTGGTACTTCAACCGCACGAAAAAGTTACACACACTCATATACTATTAATAATAGAATATTACGTAACGAGAGTTGTAAGAAGCATATTACGTGCGAGCGGAACAGTTACTTAATTTCGCGAGTTTTTTTGCCTTGCAACTCGAGTTATGTACTATACTTTATCTACGACCGCAGTAATTTGTTTCTGTTTGATAAAAAAAATATAAATACAAATTTATTTCTTATTGGGTTAGGTTACATTATTTAACAGTATAATAAACAAACAGTTGTATTTTATTTAGAATTTTTCAAGTTTTATTTATTTAACTTGATAGAAATGAAAAGAAATACATTTGTAATGGTTTTGTTAACTGGAATAAGACTGCTCATTGGGTACATTGGGTTGTTTATATCTAGACAACCCAATGTACGCATTGTGCTAATGCAAGACAAATAGGGGTAGAGAAAATAAATTTGAAGGGGGTGTATAAAAATTGTTTGAACTATTTTTTTTTTCGTATTTCGGATCGAGAGGTCGCGCTGCGGCGCGATATGTGCTCTTGATTTTTCTGCTCCTAATATAATCTAATTATACCATCCATTTTGTTCAAATCTGTAGCTACGGTGGCGTTTTTTACGCGCCACTGGAAGTTTTATGTCAATTTCCGTTAGTTTGAATTGTGGCATGGGTGGCGCTGAACGTATGAGCAGGTAGTAGCAGCTCTCAACTAATCGTAAACCAAACGCACGTGTATGCTATCAATCATAACATACGTATGTGTTATGGTGTATTTACATAGTCCACGAACTGCACAGTAATGGACATTTACAATAGTGGTCGTAGATAAAAGCCTTTACTATATTGTATTATTATTATTGTTATTATTATAAACCAAAAGACAATGACAAATTAGATAATTTACAAGTACAGTATGTTTTTCTGTTAGTATTATTCATATTCAGTATTAATATTTATGAAGTGGTTTTTCGTAGCGATTCATTTAAAATTGAAAACGTTCAGAGATTCTGAAAGACATTTTACCGGATCCCGTGTATTTTATATAATAAAAATTTCTGGAAATATAGTAGTAGATATATATCGATCAGCGAAGTAGTCGGGTTGTAGAAGTGGGTCGACTGGGCCATCGGATTATTATCTCACTTACCAACTGAGCGGAACTTTATATTTTATTCAGGATATTCCAGATATTCCAGATATTTGCAGTTTGCAATTGCTTGTAACTCTCACAGGACCCCGGCGCTGATTTCGAACGTTCCAACGTTTCCACTTTGGAGAATATGCATGTATCTAGATAGAGATGAGACTCATCATTAATTTTATTTCTTCGGCTGCGAAAATAGAATAGACACGACGCGGGAGAATTCGCGAGCAATTTAATCCTCATAACTCGAGAAAATTCTTATTATATCAGATTTTTTCACTTCAATTACAATAATTGTAGTTTGGTAGAAAATGCTCTCGTACAAATTGGCTACAATTTAAACATATCTAACATTTTTATTTCTTTGTCGAATCATTAGTATAATTCCTTCTAGTTTTATTAATAATACATTTCTTTACATATTTAAACTATCAATGAAAAAATATATATAATTTTAATGATATGCAGTAAAAGCTTAAAATTTAGTGTACCTATGTAGTGTCTAGATTTACCCAAGGTATCGGTAATAGCATTAACTCAATATAAACTTAAAAAAGATGGTTGCGACCGTTTTTACGTTGTAATCCAGTGGTTCTCAAACTTATTTGTCTCGTCGCCCACCTGGGATATGCTAAAGTTAATAACGCCCCCCAAATCACGAAATTTTTATTATAAAACAACGAAAATACTTAAATATTCTCTAGAAATCTATCAAAATTGAAAGTAAAATTTATATATCAAGAATACACGCGCTAGTAAGGACAAGCCGCAATTTCTTGTAACTTCTTGTAACTATATAATGCAAAATGAATTGTAAGTTTAGGTCTGACAACCTATTTAGATTAATAATAAATGAATTCTTAAATAGTTAGCAACAATAATTGTGATAGTTTTTGAAATATTTCAAATAAAAATTGACATGCAAACAATTCGTGAAAAGAAAGTGAAAAGAAGGCATTATAATTTTGACAGAAATAAAATTATAATAATTTTTTTTCAGAAACTTGAAAAGTTGGTAGATTTTTTTTCAAGGTAGTAGATTTGGGCCAGACAATAAAAGATGGTAGATCTACCGAAATGTTGGTAGAGTTATTAACGCTGGCTGTGTGTGTGTGCGTGCGATTATCGATACTCGACTATAGCGAATAGCAGACGAGCGTGGCCGCTTGTATAATACTGAAAACGGAACAATTTTGTCGAACGTATTTGTTTGTTTTAAATTCACAGAAATACATTGTATAGCTCGTGATACCTACCGCCCCCTATATCGCCCCCCTAGCTACATATCGCCCCCTGGCTACCTAGCGACCCCCAAAACAACGCCATCGCCCACTGGGGGGCGATATCGCCCACTTTGAGAAACGCTGTTGTAATCTATACTTTGAATTGCAACATTGAGTATGTTTTTCATTTGAAAATGACCTTAACCACTCGAAACTCGAATCGTGTAAAGTGTATAGTTTTACTAATTCTTTACACACTCTCACACAAGTATCAATCATTCACTTATTAATATACATACACTTATTTGATTTTTGAGAATACACATATTTACAAATATTTGATTTTTGAGGTTCCGCACATATGCTACTGTATTTGTATTAACTCTTGCGTTTTATTTTCAGCACTAACAAATCTTAATTATTGTATGTTTGGTTGGAACGAATTCATTTGTTTAAGAAATCAGTATTTACACCAATAATTCTATGGATTTAATACTTCTATTACAAGGACCAGACAGATAACAGTAGATGAACTAGACTAATTTAATAAGAGTCTGGAAGTACATAAGACTAGACCGTAGTATGTGGTTGGTCTGCCTAGTTTTGCCTACCTAGCCTTGCCTGTCTAGTCTTGTCTATATGGTATTGTCTATCTAGTATTATGTGTCTAAACTTAAGTACCTACTTTTTCTATCTGCTCCTAGCTATCTAGACTTCTTTCTCTGCCTACTCTTGGCTCTTTAGTCTTTTTTTTTCTATGCAAGACTAGATGGACAAAGCAAAACATTACTAAACGAAGCTAGAAAACACTGGACAGAAGAAAAAAACTGAAAAGAGTGGACAAGACTAGATAAGACAAGACTGAACAACACTAAACAAAACTCAATAAGACTAAACAAGACTAGACGAGATAAGACGGGATCATAAGGGAGCAAACGGGACCATAAGGAACCAGACGGGACCAGACTAGACCAGACGGGACTAGGCCGCATCAACAGGGACCAGACCGGAATAGACGGGACCACAGGAGTCTTGACAGTAGGGAACAGACGAGACCAGACGGTGGCATACCAGACCAGACCAGATGTAGATGTAAGTTGTAGATTCTTTGGTGACTTGTACTGCGACCTTTATAGATCTATTGTACCTCTTCCTCTAAATATTGGATTTGGGTGGTATTCAAGGACGACGAGATCAGACGAGTTTAGAGGAGACTAGATGAGACAAGACTAGACTAGATAAGAGTATACAAAGGTAGACATGACTGGACAAGATTGGACAATACTGGACAAGACTTGAGAGGACTAGACAGGATTTGTCTATTCCTGTCTAGTCCTGTCAACTCTTGTCCAGTATTGTCTAAGCGATACTAGATAAAGACTAAAAATACTAGACAAGATTAGCCAAGACTGGATAAAATTGGACAAAACTGGCCAAGACTGGACAAGACTGTACAAGACTCGACCAGACTGGATAAGACTGTATAAGTCTGGACAAGACTGGACAAGTTTGTCAAGACTGAGCATGCCCACAAAAGGCTCGATACGACTGCAAAAGTCTGGATGGACAAGACTTGACAATACTTGACAAGATTGGAGAAGACTAGACAAGACTAAACAAAATCGAACAATACTGGACAAAACTGGACAACACTAGACAAGATCGAGCAAGACTGGACAAGAATGGACAATACTGGACAAGACATACAAGGCCAGAGAAGGGTAGAGAAAACTAGAAAAAAAAAACTAGACCGACAATAGTATATTTTACAACGAGAGTATATTTTACAAACGAAAGATGAAAAAAAAAACGCTTTCATTTCGAGTAGTAAATACAATTTTCTACTGATTATTATCCATAATTCGACTTTAATAAATCCAATTCGAAGCGAACTGTTGAAAGTGTCAATACAAATTTAATTGTTGGTTTGGTCGTTACTAACGTTAATATTTTCATCTCTAGAATGAAAAAATGTCACTTTCATGTAGGGTAAGCCGTAGAAAAATTGCCGTTTTCAAATATATCAGTAGAAAAAAGATTTTGTCTACATGTCGGTTAATAAGTGTGAACTGTGTTTACATTGCAGACTCGACTAGATATACGAAGTTTTTGTTAATTTTTAATCCACCTGGCCTCTTCGGCGCCGGCCGGTGTTCAGATTCTCTATTCGTATTTTATTAAAATGTATAAGAACAAGTATTGCAACATTTAAAAAGAATATCTACCACCGATTAATCTACCTCGTGTTGTCGGGATAAAAGGTTTAGTTTTTTAGTAGTCTATTTTATGTAGTGTAACTAGTTTGTGTTACTCAATTTTTTTTTATTTACTCTATTGTTGTCCGCTCCAGGTAGTACGGACTATTGGATAACGGACAAATTCATTATCTATACATGACAGATGGCCACTTCGCAAGTCTGTGATAATACGTAATCAAAAATTTTGCAGAGAAATCAGTCAACATAGCATATAAATAATTCTATTCTTTAAAAAGCACTTTGTAAAATAAAAATGAAAAATCTACCTGAATACCGCGAATCAATTTAATTACTATCATTATATTTATATGGATATTTCGTTTATATTTTCTGAGAACTATAAGAAAATGACTTGAGAATAACATAATAATAAATAGCCAACAAATTAAATGATTATTACACTGACTCTCCACAAACCCTGTCAGATAACATCCCTAACACACGTTACCAAGACAATATAATAGAGAGTAAAACTTAGTAAAACAATATTTCTAGATCCAATTACATCTGATGGACTGTTTACCATTATTATATCATTGAAAAATAAAAAGAGCTCTGGCAATGATGAGATTCCGCTATCTGTAGTCAGTGACGTATTTGCGGAGATCGAGGAACCGTTGACGTACATTATTAACAACTCTATACAATACGGCATATTTCCAGAGACCCTTAAACATTCGATCATTACACCGCTGCACAAAACAGGTGATAAGAAAAAGGTTGAAAACTTTAGACCTATCAGTAAACTATCTGTTTTCTCGAAGATATTCGAAAAAGTAATAGCCAGGAAAACCTATCGCGATAAAACCTATAACGATAAACTTTATTGACAAGTACAATCTCATAAGTAATGAACTACATGGATACAGAAAAGGAAGGAGCATGGAGACCGCCTATTTTAATTACATAAAGAATATTTCCGATGGACTGGAAAGACAAACCCTACCATGTGGTATCTTATTAGACCTATCAAGGCATACGAAACTCTCGACCATAATATTCTGCTTGAAAAAATGTACAAATTTGGGATAAGAGGTAACGCCCTAAAGTGGTTCTCCTCCTATTTTACTAACAGAGGACAACAGACGGAAGTAAATACCATACATGGACAAGTAAAATCCGCACCCAGATGCACACAAATTGGGGTACCACAGAGAAGTATATTAGGACCTCCTCCCCCTTGTTCACATTATACATAAATGATTTACCGAGGACCTTATCTTCACCTCACACAATGACTAATTATGCTGACGATACAAGTTTACTACTTACAAACAGTACTTTAGAAGATATAGAGAGAAATGCTATTTCGGTTATGGCAAACATCAAGAACTGGTCCCAAATCAATAAACTTACAATGAACACTCTTAAAACTAAAATCATAATTTTCTAAACCAATAGATCACTGCTAAACTATCCACAAGAACTAACTATAGGAGAAGAACGTTTTGCAATCGATAGCAGTGTCAGATTGCTTCAGACATGCACATTGACTGCTGCTTAAGCTGGAAAACTCACATAAACCAATTAGAAGTAAAACTAAATAAAACCACGTATGCCATCAGGATTCTAAAGAGATGCTTCAATATAGAAATCTTGAAAATAGTTTACTATGCAAATTTATATTCCCATCTACGTTTCGGTATTCTATTCAGGGGCTGCGGAAAGGCAACATATTCAGGATACACAAAAGAGTACTTAGAATAATGTACAGTATGAATTACAGACAGTCGTATCGAGACATCTTTAAGACAGCGAAAATATTAACAGTCATCGGGACCTTTATATACGAAACACTGATGTTTACATTTAAAAATAAGAAATTATTCGAAATGCATGTCAACTATAATGAGAGAGAAACTAGAAACTAAAATATAAAATATATCTTACCAAGGCACAAATTAACAATGCCTGAGAAAGCTCCACCGTATATTAACTATTCAATACGCTGCCACACTACATAAGACTGATGACAAATCTACAAAATTTTACAAATGAAATACGAAATATCCTTATCGAAATGGAACCATACAAATTAGAAGATTACTATGAGCAGATAAAATTGCATTAATCAGCATAGATCTGACTTATTTTTTTTAATGTCAATTTCACATTATTAGCATCTATATTTTGACATATTTCATTTAGTTTACACTGTATATAAGAACATGTACTCACACGTATTGAATATTCCTGTAACCTTAGTATAATGAAATAAATTATTTGATTGATTTGATAATAACAATAATTTTCATCTAGCTCTTAGTCGCTAGTAGGGAATAGTAGTATGTTCTGAAACCACCTCCACCTCTGACCTTGACCCCTGACCCCCCTGACCTTGACCCCGACCTTGACATTTCCGGTTTCGATTTCCGCACCTCCTCCTCTGATCCTGGACTTCGACCCCGGACTCCTGGCCCTGTCCTCTGACCCTGGTCTTGATCTCGATCTAACCCTGACCTAACCACCTCATCCTCTGACCCTGGCCCTGGCCGCCTGACCTGTTACCCTAGTTTTGATCTCAATCTGGCCCTGGTCTTGATCTGACCCCGACCTACTAGTTCTGAACGCGGCCGAGCGAGTATGTGTAGATGGCGCTGCGATTTATCAGCAGTATATTCAAAAATGCGCGGTGAGGACGGTGGTGTAACCGTAGGTGAATCTAATTAATTTCTCGGAACCAATATCGGGTCTAGTCTGGCACTGATAACAATTTGCCCGTCTCAACCTGTCTGTGGACACGCGCAATATCGCCGAACTAACGGTTTTTTGCTTATCTGCTGTACGCGAGAGCGTGGAGCTAATAAATTATGTCGGTCTAATCTATTTCTTAGAAATTCATCTACGTGTTTATTTTAATAAGCACATTAAAATTTTGATTTACCGTTTTGTTATCTTATCAGCGGTGCGCGAGCGGAGAAATAATCATCTTGTCGCGATAAAAAATATTTATGTGATGTTTGTTTAAACCCTTTTACCTCCTCTCTTATCAGCTATATACAAGCGTGGAACCAATAAATTATACCGGTCTAATTAATTTCTCGGAAATTTATCTATGTCTAGTCTGCTGCTGATAACAATTTGAATTTCTTAGAAATTGTGCGTTTATTTTATAATAAGCATATTCAAATTTTGATTTACTGTTCGGTTTATCGATTCGATGCGACCAGACGTCTGGCGCTGATAACATTTGCCTGTCTCAACTTGTCTGTGAGCACGTGCAAGATTACTGAACTTCTAACGGTTTTTTGCTTATCTTATCAGCTGTATACAGCGTGGGGATAATAAATTATGTCGATCTAATTAATTTCTCGGAAAATAATCTGCGTCTAGTCTGGTGCTGATAACAATTTGCCCGTCTCAACCTGTCTAGATCACGTGGTACATCCAGCGGGTATATAAGACCGACCGAGCTGAGAGTTCTATATCAGTTCTGAACTAAACCTCACCGCGACAAGTCAACAGTTTAAAAATGTTCTCCTGTGCTCAATGCCTTAAAGTGTTTGGAAGGAAGGATGTTCTCTCAAGACATCTGAAAACCTGCGGTGAGTCTAAAATATATTATAAATATCCAACTCACAAGCTAATTTAATTTATAGAGGCTAAAATATATTATACATGTGGCGAACGCCCAATTTTTAAAGATGGATAATTGCAAACGTCACAAGAAGCAGCAACACAACATGGATGAGCCCACCACCTCGAAGATGAGCTTAAATATCCTCAAGAGACCCCTAGAGGTTGACGATTCACCCTCGACCTCGAAGAAGATGAAAATGGACCCACCAACTCCATCAACTCATCGCTGCGATATTTGCGATCAAGTCTTCGCAACCAGAGTTAAGTACGCTGGACATCTACGTTCGCAACAGCATCTCCAGGTGGCAGTGAAGCCATTTGAGCAAGGCGTCATTGAAGTCTGCTCCAGCTTCAAGAAAAGGGTAGCTAGCTATAGAATTAATGGTTCAGGGATAGATATAGATAGCTTTATAGCCAATTCGAGGGATATTGTTGCTATCACTATTGAAAACGTTATCAAGTCCTTTAATTCAGGTATCAAGTTTAACATCGAACTCTTTGGTATTTACATAAATGAAAAAAATCCCGCGGGCAAGTCATTCAATACAAAGTATCGCGAAATAACACCTAGCATGAGCAACTTTGTTGAAATTTACGATGATGCCAAAATTAAAACCAAATGTAGCGAGTTTCAGGAGAAAGATTCGGGTTTGTCACTAAGGGAGATTTCCCATTTAGAAATTAATCTAAATAAATACAAACCAATACGTGGGTCATCATTTATTGAACTACCGAAAGAGATTAGGGATAGGAAAGCATGTGTCAACGTTCAGAATGAAGACGAGTTTTGTTTTTAATGCAGAATTGTATCCGCGTTACACCCCGCGAATGAACATCCTCATCCCCCGGCAACATATCCTCACTTTTCTCAAACTTTAAAATATGACAGACTAAATTTCCCGCTTAAAATTGAGGACATTTCTAAATTTGAACAGATGAATGACATTAGTATCAACGTTTACGGTTTTGAATTTAATTTCAAATCTAAACAACATGACGTAGTAGAACCGATTTATCATACTAATGACACTAGGGAGAGATATGTAAATTTACTATATTTAGAAGAAGGGGTTAAAGGTCATTATGTATTTATTAAAAATATTTCACAACTTGTAAGAAGTCAGATTTCATTGCATTGCTAGAAGAAATATCTATGTGATGGCTGTTTAACCTTCTTCTCAATGGAATCGACCTTTAATCTACATAGAACGAATGACTGCAACAAAGTATATACTATTATGCCGACAGAAGACCTTTTAAAGATAAGAGAGGTGTTATCATGCCGGGGAAGGTATTAAAGTTTCAAAATTTCGATAGAAAAATGCGTATACCCTTTGTCGTATACGCAGATTTTGAATCATTATTAAAACCGATTGATACATGTTTGCCGAACCCTGACAATAGCTATACAAATCAAACACACATACACGTACCGTACAGTTTCGCCTATAATATAAGATGTTCATTCGATGATTCATTAAGTAAATTTTTCACTTGTACCGGCGAAGATTGTCCAAAATTATTTTGCGAGAACCTCTATGCAGATGTTAAGGAATTATACAGGAAACATTTAAGCGTTGTACTTCCGATGTCTAAATTAACTGCACTTGAGCAAAATACACGATACGGCCACTTCTAGTCATATATGTAATAAATTATTACAAGTAGCAGACAAAGTCGCCGATCATGATCATTTAACGGGTAAATTTCGGGGAGCCGCCCACTCAAATTGCAATTTAAATTATAAAATCCTGAAAATGATTCCTGTATTTTTCCATAACATGTCGAATTATGATGCGCATTTGTTTATTAAAGAGTTTTGTTCCGACGAGGAAAAATTGATATGATTACGCAAAATAAGGAAAAATATATATCTATCACCAAAAATCTACCGGTTGGGGAATATGTAGATAAAAGATTTATAGATTCATTCAGATTTATGGATAGTTCTTTGGGCAAACTAGCGAAAAATTTGAGTGACGATCAATGCATAGAGGTTCGAAAATTTCCCCCCAACAATGAACATTTTATGTTATTAAGGCAGAAGGGCGTTTTCCCATACAAGCACATGGACTCATTTGACAGACTGACTGAGACATCTTTACCGCACAAGGACTGCTTTAACGACTCTTTAAATAACTGCATCATCACCGACGAAGAATATAATTTTGCTCAGACCGTTTGGACTACATTTAATTGTCGAAATTTAAAAGATTACTCAGACCTATATTTAATGACTGACGTGCTATTATTGACAGACATTTTGGAACAATTTAGAAACGTATGCATCACGACATATCAGCTCGATCCGGCCCCTTATTATACGGCACCCGGACTGAGCTGGGATGCAGTGCTGAAAATGACTGACATAAATTTGGAACTTTTCACGGACATAGACATGCACCATTTCGTCTCCAAAGGCATTAGAGGAGGTATTAGCCAAGCCTCGTTGAGATACGCTAAGGCGAATAATAAATACTTATCAGAGTATAATTCGAACCAGCCCAGTACATATTTAGCGTACTGGGATGCGAATAATTTGTATGGTTGGGCGCTGTCTCAACTGATGCCTTATGGAGGTTTTAAATGGTTGACGGAGACTGAAATTTTAGACTTCGACGTGACGAAAATGAGTGATGATTCACCTATTGGCTATTTCATCGATGCAGACATCGAGTATCCTGAGTCGCTACAGACCCCACATAATGATTTACCAGTCCTCGTTGAAAGCATGGCTCCACCAGGTTCAAAATTTAATAACAGAAAACTTATTCCAAATTTAAACGACAAAGAAAAATATATTGTTCACTACAGAAATTTAAAGCAAGCAATAAATCACGGACTGAAAATCACAAAAATTCATAGAATTATAAAGTTTGAACAATCTGATTGGCTTTAATAACCTAACCTAACCTAAACACTACTTTACGACAGACTGCAAAAAATGATTTCGAAAAAGACTTTTTCAAATTAATGAACAACAGTGTATTCGGCAAAACCATGGAGAATGTGAATGAACGAGAGGATGTAAAACTTGTTAATCATTGGGATGATATTGATCGCAAACCTGGCTCGGAAACACTTCTCGCTAAACCGAACATGAGAAGTGTTTCCACGTTTACAGAAAATTTAGTCGCGATCCAATTTAACAAGTTAAAAGTTTGTTATAACAAACCGATTTATGTGGGGTTTGCTGTTTTGGATTTGTCGAAATTGCTAATGTATGAGTTTTTTTATGATTTTTTAAAGCCTAAGTACGGTGAAAAAGTTGCTCTGTGCTATTGTGACAGCGACAGTCTCATTTTATTGGTCGAAAGTGATATTTATGTAGATATCAAAGAGAACATGGAAAAATTTGATACCAGCAATTTCAGACCTGATAACGTTTTTAACATGCCGCTGAAAAATAAATCTATGCTAGGTCTAATGAAGGACGAGTTGGGGGGCGAGATTATGCTCGAATTTGTTAGGATAAGAGTGAAGATGTATGCTCATTGTACAGATAGGGTAGAGTTAATTGGAATAAAAAGGCCAAAGGTGTAAAAAAAAGTGTGGTAGTTAAAGATATTAGTGGCGAGGATTATAGGCAATGTATGTTAACCGGAGAAAAAATATAAATTGGCGCAAACAGCCAATATTTAGAAGCTACAAACACATCATATATACAATAGAACAGAATAAAATTGCATTGAGTAGCAACGATGATAAACGTTACATTTGTCCGAACGGCGTAAATACTCTCGCATGGGGGAATTCTAGAATACCATAACTGTAAATAATCCTATCTATATTTATCCCTGAACCATTAAATTCATTCATAATGTTTATATTATATATTTGTCACTGTAATTGTAAATAAATTGTAAATAAATTGTAAAAAAACTAGCTACCCTTTTCTTAAAACTACTAGAAATGCTCAGATGTTATTTCATAAAGTAATTTTTGTATTGTAGCTATTAATAATGTATATATTTATTCTTGGAATTATAAATAATCTATATTTTTGCATTGTAACTATTATTAATGTATATATTGTAAATTATGTTTATATATGTTTTCAACTTAACCGCTTGAGGGGTGTATTATTGATAAGAAAATGTCTCGACACACACAGGAAATAAGAAACGTAGTCTAATCAATTCATTATTTTTAATCGTTGAATTTTTTTCAATGTGTGACAAAGAGAAAACATGAAGAATAGAGATGTAAGATTTTAAAAATGTATTGAAATAATTTTACTAATACAAACCTCGAGAATGTTACCCGAACATTCTCGAGGTTTTTTCTAGCATTGATAAGCATTCTCTAGCATTGATAATTATAAACCCAAACTCTAAATTCATAATTAGTTTGTAACCAGACTCCGCCTTGACAAGTCGACATCAAGCTCTAAATTCATCGTTAGTTGTTAAAATAGTTTACATTAAGATGGTTAAAATACAAGTCGGGATACTCCATAATTATAACTTCTATAAAGTTGAGGCTAATGAAAATATTAGTAAAGACTAAAATTAAATTAATTAGTAAAGTTAAAATATATAGTGGAATATTACACAGAAGCAGTTTTTCCAAATATAAATATATCTATAGTGTTTACAGACGACGCAGAATTATTGTTTGAACCTGACGACAATCCAATTCGCTATATTGGATGGTGGTGGGAAAATAAATAAATTATATATATATATATATATATATATATATATATATATATATATATATATATATATATATATATATATATATTTATTTACAATTACAAATATAATAAAAACAGTATAATAATCACTATTTTACAATAAGTGCATATTTCATTTCAATTAAATTGAGGCAACCGTAAAATATTACTCGATTATGACGGCTTCTCCTAAAGCGTTTTCGATAGTTTGAATCTTATAATCCTTGGATTTGTTTCCAAATTGTTGTGACTTTTTTAACAACCATAATCGTTCAACCAACTCTTTGGGATCGTTCGATTCAATAAACGGATCAAAACGCCTTTCCGTTTGAAATTTTTTCATTGAGATAAGGTATGTTCCCTTCGAAATCATAGTCCGTGAACACACTTTCTTCATCTTCTTCTCTCTTATTAATACAATTTCTTGGAAATTCCGCGAGGATACTCGGCTCGGATGTTTGAGATTTACTAATACCAAATTGATGTTCCCACAAATCCAGATAATTTAACATCTCTTTAAAGGAGTCGGCTATCATTGAGACGTTTATTCTGTTTTCTTTTATCCGCACCATTAAGTCGTTGTACTTATCATGATCTTTGGATACATCTGCTTCAATATCTTCAGTTACACTTTTATCAAAACTGTTTTCTTTCATTAAAACTTTCGATTCCACTTTCTTTACTTTACATTCAATCAAACTACCATCGTTTTTATTTGATTGATTCACTCGTTGTACTTTCTTTAATATTATGTCTCTAAATTCTTTTGATTTATCATTTTCAATTACAAGATCATTATTATCAATTATTTTGATACGTTTTTCTTTTTGGATTATCTCATCATCCGACAAATTTCTAAATGTGACTCCATTAAGAGTGTCTTGCAATTGTTTGTTGACAAATGGCGATTATATATATCACGACGAGAAAATATTTTTGCACAATACTCGCATATAATTTTAAAGTTTTTGTCGTGACCTCTTTCATGTCTACGTAAATTTTGAATCAATGAATATCGTTTGTTACACTCGTTACATTTAAACATGATGTATTCTCGTCAACGTCTAGTCTAGTACTAAACTGATTAACAATCAAGTTTTTCTTCTATTTATACCGAATGTACAATTCAATAAATATAGAAGAATAAAAAGCGGATTAAAAATGGATGCAAGTAGATGAAAAGTGGATTAAAAATGGATGCAAGTAGATGAAAAGTGGATTAAAAATGGATGCAAGTAGATGAAAAGTGGATTAAAAATGGATGCAAGTAGATGAAAAGTGGATTAAAAGTGGATTAAAGCTGTTTAAAAGTGGATTAAAGTGGATTAAAAATGGATGCAAGTAGATGAAAAGTGGATTAAAAATGGATGCAAGTAGATGAAAAGGGGATTAAAAGTGGATTAAAGCTGTTTAAAAGTGGATTAAAGTGGATTAAAAATGGATGCAAGTAGATGAAAAGTGGATTAAAAATGAATGCAAGTAGATGAAAAGTGGATTAAAAATGGATGCAAGTAGATGAAAAGTGGATTACAAGTGGATTAAAGCTGTTTAAAAGTGGATTAAAAATGGATGCAAGTAGATGAAAAGTGGATTAAAAATGGATGCAAGTAGATGAAAAGTGGATTAAAAATGGATGCAAGTAGATGAAAAGTGGATTAAAAATGGATGCAAGTAGATGAAAATTGGATTAAAGCTGTTTAAAAGTGGATTAAAGTGGATTAAAAATGGATGCAAGTAAATGAAAAGTGGATTAAAAATGGATGCAAGTAGATGAAAAGTGGATTAAAAATGGACGCAAGTAGATGAAAAGTGGATTAAAAGTGGATTAAAGCTGTTTAAAAGTGGATTAAAAATGGATGCAAGTAGATGAAAAGTGGATTAAAAATGGATGCAAGTAGATGAAAAGGGGATTAAAAGTGGATTAAAGCTGTTTAAAAGTGGATTAAAGTGGATTAAAAATGGATGCAAGTAGATGAAAAGTGGATTAAAAATGGATGCAAGTAGATGAAAAGGGGATTAAAAGTGGATTAAAGCTGTTTAAAAGTGGATTAAAGTGGATTAAAAATGGATGCAAGTAGATGAAAAGTGGATTAAAAATGAATGCAAGTAGATGAAAAGTGGATTAAAAATGGATGCAAGTAGATGAAAAGTGGATTAAAAATGAATGCAAGTAGATGAAAAGTGGATTAAAAATGGATGCAAGTAGATGAAAAGTGGATTAAAAGTGGATTAAAGCTGTTTAAAAGTGGATTAAAGAGGATTAAAAATGGATGCAAGTAGATGAAAAGTGGATTAAAAATGGATGCAAGTAGATGAAAAGTGGATTAAAAGTGGATTAAAGCTGTTTAAAATTGGATTAACGTGGATTAAAAATGGATGCAAGTAGATGAAAAGTGGATTAAAAATGGATGCAAGTAGATGAAAAGTGGATTAAAGCTGTTTAAAAGTGGAATAAAGTGGATTAAAAATGGATGCAAGTAGATGAAAAGTGGATTAAAAATGGATGCAAGTAGATGAAAAGTGGATTAAAGCTGATTAAAGTGGATTAAAAATGGATGCAAGTAGATGAAAAGTGGATTAAAAATGAATGCAAGTAGATGAAAAGTGGATTAAAAATGGATGCAAGTAGATGAAAAGTGGATTAAAAGTGGATTAAAGCTGTTTAAAAGTGGATTAAAGTGGATTAAAAATGGATGCAAGTAGATGAAAAGTGGATTAAAAATGGATGCAAGTAGATGAAAAGTGGATTAAAGCTGTTTAAAAGTGGATTAAAGCTGATTAAAAATGGATGCAAGTAGATGGAAAGTGGATTTCTGAAAATGTAGGAGGTAGACATAATGAAAATAGAAATTTTTTTTTTATATAGACATTTATTAGCAGGAAAAACTATGTTAAAATTTACAATAAAAGAATATATAGATATTATTACAGTTTTGTAAAATTAATAACATAATAAAATGTATATAATTTGATAGTTTAAAAACATCAGTTGATACCTAACGTTTATCGTCGTTGCTACTCAATGCAATTTTATTCTGTTCTATGATGTGTTTGTAGCTTCTAAATATTGGCTGTTTGCGATATATTTTTTCTCCGGTTAACATACATTGCCTATAATCCTCGCCACTAATATCTTTAACTACCACACTTTTTTTTTACACCTTTGGCCTTTTTATTCCAATTAACTCTACCCTATCTGTACAATGAGCATACATCTTCGCTCTTATCCTAACAAATTCGAGCATAATCTCGCCCCCAACTCGTCCTTCATTAGACCTAGCATAGATTTATTTTTCAGCGGCATGTTAAAAACGTTATCAGGTCTGATAACGTTTGTTATCAGACGTTAATTGCTGGTATGAAATTTTTCCATGTTCTCTTTGATATCTACATAAATATCATCAGTTTCGACCAATAAAATGAGACTGTCGGTGTCACAATAGCACAGAGCAAATTTTTCACCGTACTTAGGCTTCAAAAAATCATAAAAAAAACTCATACATTAGCAATTTCGACAAATCCAAAACAGCAAACCCCACATAAATCGGTTTGTTATAACAAACTTTTAACTTGTTAAATTGGATCGCGACTAAATTTTCTGTAAACGTGGAAACACTTCTCATGTTCGGTTTAGCGAGAAGTGTTTCCGCGCCAGGTTTGCGACCAATATCTTCCCAAATGATTAACAAGTTTTACATCAACTCGTTTATTCACATTCTCCATGGTTTTGCCGAATACACTGTTGTTCATTAATTTGAAAAAGTCTTTTTCGAAATCATTTTTTGCAGTCTGTCGTAAAGTAGTGTTTAGGTCAATATATTGTTTTAGCCAATCAGATTGTTCAAACTTTATAATTCTATGAATTTTTGTAATTTTCAGTCCGTGATTTATTGCTTGCTTTAAATTTCTGTAGTGAACAATATATTTTTCTTTGTCGTTTAAATTTGGAATACGTTTTCTGTTATTAAATTTTGAACCTGGTGGAGCCATGCTTTCAACGAGGACTGGTAAATCATTATGTGGGGTCTGTAGCGACTCAGGATACTCGATGTCTGCTTCGATGAAATCACTCATTTTCGTCACGTCGAAGTCTAAAATTTCAGTCTCCGTCAACTATTTAAAACCTCCATAAGGCATCAGTTGAGACAGCGCCCAACCGCCCATGAGATTCAAACTATCGAAAACGCTTTAAGAGAAGCCGACATAATCGAGTAATATTTTACGGTTGCCTCAATTTAATTGAAATGCACAAATATGCACTTATTGTAAAATAGTGTAATTGTAAATATATATATATATATATATATATATATATATATATATAAATAATTATTTTACAGCATAAAATGTAATCATCCAATAATTAATTTTTTCTTACAAACTATGATTTTTCCTTACAATAATCGATTGAGTCGTTCAACAAATTCGAAATTCACCAAAAAAAGGTTTTTTATTTTAATTAATAAGTGCAAAATGCGAATTTACGAGTGTATTTAATAATCTTCACACTTTTATTATATGCATAAAAATACTGAAAGGAAAAATCTGTTCACCTTATTGATGAGTGGATTAGCTCGGAAATAAATTGCATTATTCTATCTGCTTATATATAGTATATATAGTGCTTCTTATATATATTGTCTATCTTCTTCTTCTTCTTCTTGTTTTCAATAGCCCTACTTTGGACCACGCTTGTACAACTATTGGGCTTTGATTCTTACCCAGTATTGTCGCATATTCTGCTGGTGTAGCTTCTTTCCCTCTTCTGTTCAGGGGGTACCTTTCCTTCGGGGTTTTTCCTGAAATCAACGGACTTCCTTCAGGATGCATCTCACAGAAGTCTGTTGGTTTTGGAGATCTGTTATTCCCACTTCTTTAATATCCTTATCGGTTTCTGTCAACCAAGTGGTACGAACCTTCTTGTTTTACCAGAATGTGAACAGACGGTTGGTTAGTCGGTTTGGAGTCAATCTTCAAAGTATCCATAGAAAACTAACCCTTCTTTTCCTTGCACAGTCAGAAGGCCTCGGAAATCCAAATTCCCCATCTTCCTTTACCGGGAATGCCTAGGATCTTCCTGATGATTCTCCTCTCTCTGATTTCCAATTCCTCTACCAGACCTCTTCGGTTCAAGGAACTCCATGGCATACAGTGCTTCTCGTCGTAAGACTGATGAGTTTGCGCTCTCTCTTTCGTTACACGCCGCGTTAGGTAGAAATAAGTCCTTGTTTGTAAAATTCGTTTATTGTGAAGATATAATTGTATTTTGTATAAAAAAATTGTTTGTAAAGAGCAATCAAATTTTGGATGGATCAACCTTTTTTGTACAGTTAAACCTTTCTTTGGGTGAATTGATTTTATTTTGTACAAATCTATCAATTATTGTACTAAACCAATATTATTTGTAAGATTTAATCGATCATTGGGCGTTTATATTTTATTTTGGACGAAGTAACCTTTTTTGGATGAAGTAATCCTTTTTTGTTTGAATAAACCGAATTTTGTATTTTTCCAGATATTGTTTGTAAAAAAGCGTCTATTTATTGTACGCAAAAAATCCAAGCCTTTTATTTTGGACGAAGTAACCTTTTTTGGATGAAGTAATCTCTTTTTGTATGAATAAACCGAATTTTGTATTTTTGCAACTATTTTTAGTAAAAAAAAATCTATTTATTGTACCCAAAAAAGCCTTATTTTACTAATAACTTGGATTTTTAATAATTTTTACCCATAATCCTGAAACTGAATAAAATGGATAAGGAAAACGATATAAATTGTTAAATTATTATTTTTATTATAATTAGTAAAAAATCATTACAGATTACAAAATCTCTCCCTTTTTTCATCAATACATTTACAGCATTTATATCGAGGTGGCGGGGGTCCATCAATATGATCCGAATCAGTTGGTAGATTGTAATGTTTGTAACATGGGAGACAGGCGGCTATATCTTCATCTTCTTGAAAATGCGATGGAAGCGCATCCCACATCGATAGTAGTTCGGGATGTTATATGTGTCATTAAATGTAATTTATACTGATTACAGCAAGCACAGCACCTATCTATTGATACACAGTTTAGAAAAAAGTTAATAACACTTTTTAGCATCTTGATATCTTTTGATTGTTAATTTTAATCGTTGAATTTTTTAATGAGTTGCTCCAATGGTGTTTTTCTTTGTACTAACCGTCCTACTGTATCGTCCATGATCTTAACCATTACACTGTCGGGTTGATTCTATATCTTTAAATAATTTACATTTGTTGTACGCCAATATCTCAAACATATATTCGACGCTTTCAAACTGCTGAGAAGATGTTTGTAGTAGGTTTTCCAGCGTAGATATGACGTCACAATCTTTTGGTAAGTTTATGAAATGCAACAGCCACTCGTTGTAATAATCGGCAAAGTATAATGTTTTCAAACGTTCCAAGCGATAATCAATTAATTTAAATAAGCCGCCTAACTTGCATGCAGCCTCTTGACCCAGATCGAATTGAACCCACCTGCTTTGTAATGTGATATATCCGCTTCTATTCCTTTTGGCTGGTGAGTGAAAAGTTATGGTGAAGTTGTCGCAAGCTGGTACTATTTCGGTATATGATATCCCCGTCTTTTGAGTTTCTCTTGATCCAGATCGAATTGAACCCCCTGCTTTGTAATGTGATATATCCGCTTCTATTCCTATTGGCTGGTGAGTGAAAAGTTATGGTGAAGTTGTCGCAAGCTGGTACTATTTCGGTATATGATATCCCCGACTTTTGAGTTTCTAGCAAAGGGCTGCAGTTGGGGCACTTCCTTTAAACTCCTCGAGATTTTTTAATTTAGAAATGGCATCAAAGGGCGCAAAATAGAAAAAAAGTAGTATATAACACATTCATAAGGCGTTTTTCGCACTTCCTTCGACTCCACGCTACGCTCGTCGTTTTCTAAATATGGACGCGTGCTGAAAAATCTTTAAAATACTATTATGATTTGTTATATTAGATGAATATTATCTTTCCAGGAACAAAAAAATATTTATTTGAATTTACTGATTGATTAGTAAGTCAATTTAGTCATTAATTTATACTTGACTCTTATAATATTATTGATAATATTATTAAAACTCTTATATTATTTTGATATATTGAAGAACTTGTTTACGGAGGTTTTTTTTTTTTTTTTCTACAACTTTATTTCGGTGACGTCAAATATGTTTTACGATTTTCAAGTACATTCCAAAACTCTTAATTTTATTGATTATATTGATAATTTTATGATCCTTGGAATATAAAGAAAACTAAGTAAAAAAATAGGTAAATTCATTAAGGGTTTGGTTGATATAAGGGTGGTGCGGGTGAAACAATTCCGGTAGTAAATTGATATGACAGTCGACACGTATAGGGCGTTTATTTCATTTCCGTTGTTCTCTGCAGGTCACTACGTGCTGGCATGGAAAAGGGGCATCGCCGTGCTATCAGCAGGCAACGTGAAAGTATCGCCTGATCCTCGAATCAGTTTGGTTAGCGGATACAGTTTGGAGATCAAGGAGGCAGGACCTCAAGATGCCGGCGACTATGTTTGCCAAATTGGGACTCTGGAACCGAGGGAAATCACTCACACCGTCGAAATACTTGGTAAGTCGACTTAATTGAAAATTGCGCCATATGTTCCGAAAAAAATCATATATTTGATATTAGAATTTAAGACACATATTTTACTTAGCTCTAGGGGAGAAACCTGAATGAATTGTATAACTAATGGAAAATTGAAACTAAGATTGAGAGTTTCGTAAATATTCTAACATAGTTCGGTATTTCTGTTCAATGATCATTTAGTAAATAACAAACTGATTCTTCAATTAATAGATGTAAATAAACACTATATTCATATCTATTAAATTATTATTTCAGTTCGCATTTGATCGTGGTTTAACAAAACAAACTCAGACGCTTGACGCAGCACAGTTTATAATTGATATATTTCAGGTAAATAATATATTAGTTTCTCCTAAATAATTGAATACGGTAAATGGTGCTTTGATTGTGGTTAAAATCTTCTCTGCCCTTGATATAATGTTTATAACCAACGAACGATGCTTCGAATGTTTATTTTACTCCCGTGCTAGTTGAGATTAATTAACGAGCACCTGAGTAACTGCAAAAATTCGGTAGATTCGATCTTGTCTCCGGTTATATTTCCTTGCAACATTCTTATGCTCGTTGCGGAAAGTATAGCCCGCTTAAACACAAAAGAAATTTTACAACGAATGTTGAAAAAAAAAACGATGGTGAAGGAGCTCCGCTTCTAAACTACTAAATAGTGTAATATTAAAAAAGCTTCATGCGCAACATGTTTAATATGTAGTTGCAATTTATGAAATTTTAAATACTTATCCCTTTTTCTTATGGGGTTGTACATGTTGTTTTTAAGGATTTGGCGAAGAGTAACAAATGGGATATATTCACGAGTATTCCGAGTTTTAAGATTATATAATTGGTTCTGAAAATAATTTAAATTTTTTTATGGGATTTGTCTAGTCTTGTCTAGTTTTATCTGGTTTCTTCTGGTCTTGCCTGATCTTTTCTGGTCTTTTCTGGTCTTGTCTGGTCTTGGCTGGTCTTGTCTGGTCTTGTCTGGTCTTGTCTGGTCTTGTCTGGTCTTATCTGGTCTTGTCTAGTGATGTCTGGTCTTGTCTGGTCTTGCCTGGTTTTGCCTGGTTTTGTTTGGTCTTGTTATGTCTTGTATGGTCTTGTCTGCTCTATCCCCCTAATAATCCCCCCTTTCCAGTTTATTCCAATCTCTTCAGGTCTTGCTGCCTTGTCTGGTTACCTAGTGTTTCTTTTTCTTGTCTGGTCTTGTCTATACTTGCCTAGTCTATCTTTTTCTTGCTTCTTGCTAATTATCCCAGTGTTGCCTTTTCTTACATGGTTTTATCTGGTAATTTTCGTTAGTTATCACATTAATTTAATTTAGAATATAACGGAAATTCAAAATTATAGAATCCACAATATCGAATATTTCGCTTCATGTAGTGGAATGTATCTTCAGTTCGTGGAAAACTTTGCGAGAAAAATAGTTTGTGTCACGTTCCGGCGAAGTGTTAATTTAATTATTCAGACAATTTATAAAGTATTTTATATTCAAGTTCTCCTTGTGTGCTTGTGCACTCAATTTTAAATATGAGCAACTACGACTACACGCGGAGACTGAGGAGAAACTTTTATATGCTGCGCTGTTACAGATGTCCCATTCGAGTGAATATCCTGCTCTCTATCCATACCCATCATCTGTTTTGTTTCTCATATTTCTTTTAATGAAACATAAGTTACAGATTAAAATTACAGATTTTTCAAATAAAATGTATCAATAAATGATTTCAAATTCATTTAACCCTAGACAAGGAACGAAACTGAACAAATTTGGTATAAATAAAAAATTATCTAAAATTGATTTAATAAGGGTTGTAAACTTTATGACCACACCTGAATAAATAAGACCGAGAACGACCTGAATAGAATGAACAATAAGTGACTGGTAAAGATTAGTCGATATTGGATAAGACTCTGTAATACGGTACAAGATGGACTAGGCTGAACAAGGTTGGTCATAACTTTGACAAAATTAAATAAAACTTTAAGATCTAATAAAGACAAAAAAATCTGGAGAAGACTGGACAAAACACACCGGGCCAGAGTGGAGACGGTTGAATAAAAATGGAGTAAACATGGACGTATATATCTTGCAATTTTGAAAATATATGTCTAAAATTGATTCATTTAAATTAGTTTTTAATTTAATTTTTGAATAAGTACAATCAATATATTCTTTAGAATTAGAGGGTGTAGTAATAGATTGTAGGTAGTTTTCATTGATTTTCACTAATTAAAGAAAGTCCGATTGATGGATGCAAAACAATTTAGTAAACGTTTCTAGATTACCGGAAGCTTCTCCTTTTGCCTTTCGTTCGATTGCTGCTTTAAGCAGATACCCAAAAGGTCTATAAACATAGTAACTAGTATTTGGTTTCCAATTTCAACCACTGACGCCGTATCTAAATCCTACAGCCGCATCCACCCCTTTTGTCTGCAATTACACTTCATTTAAAACTAAAGCTATTTACTCGACGAAAATACTTTTTCACATTGATTTACGGATATAACTTGATCCTTTTTCAATTTAACTCGATTTTCTACATCTCCATGCAAATCCAGTACATCCAGTTTCAGACAATAGGAAAAGGATATAGATCAATCAATCATGTGTCCTTTGCTTTTTGACGGTCGTGAGCCTTCCGCTCAGCTGTTCCGTCGTCTTGTTGTTTGTTTCTGTGTGTTTTTTTTTTTTGTGTCGGTTTGCTTGTTTGTTTGTCGGTTTGTTTGTTCTTCTGTTTCACTCATAAACGGTTTTCTTCTTCTTTTTTTTTTTTTTGGTTCTTTTTTTTTTTCTTCTTCTCGTTGTTGGTCCTTGGTTCGTCCTGGTGTTGGTTCCTGGCTCGCCCTCCTGGCGGTTCCTGGTTCGTCCTTCGTTCTCGTGGTGGTTCCTTGCTCGTCCTCGTGGTGGGTGCTGTGTATCTCTGGTTTGTTCGTGTTGTTCCTGCCTGTTTTTGTTCCTGGGTGCTCCGCTGGGTTCGGGGATGTGGGTTTTCCTGTGAAAAAGAAAGATCAGTGATTACCTATGTTGTTGAGGTTTTGGATGTTTCCATTTGACGTTGATGTTGTAGTTTGCTGCGTTGTTGATTGTTGGGTTGTCATGCGTTTGCATGCGTTCGAAGCTTTTCGTTGCTAGTTTTTCTATGTGTTGCTTGATTGTCTCCATGTTTAGATCGCTGTACAGCTGCTCATTGGTCATGTACCATGGCTAATCTGTTATTTCTCTCAGAGTTTTGTTCTGGATGATTTGGAGTTTGTAGATTTTCCATTCTTTGGATTGTATCCAGCACGTCGATGAGTACGTCATTGTCGGCCGTATTATGGACTTGTAGATTTGTAGTTTGTTCCTTATGGTTAGCTTGCTTTTCCTGTTTAAGAGCGGGTAGAGGTAGCCTTTAATTTGTTTTGCTTTTTTCGCTGTCTGATCGATGTGTTCTGAAAATGTAAGAGCTTTGTCTAGGATTACGCCTAGATATTTGATTCGGTTTTCCCATTTTATGTCTGTGTTGTTGATTCTCAAGCAGCTACTGGGTTCGTGCTTAATTTTTTTCTTCGTGAAGATAATTGCCTGTGTTTTTTCTGCGTTTAGTTTGATCCTCCAGGTGTTACACCAGTCGTTAATCCTGTCCAGGTGATTTTGGAGCCGTTTTGTTATGGCCTCGGTCGAGTATCCTCTTGTGAAAATTACTGTGTCGTCTGCGTATAGTGCAATTTCTGTGTCGTTTAGTTTTGGGATGTCTGCGGTGTAGATGCTGTAAAGAAGGGGGCCCAGGACAGATCCTTGTGGGACACAGGCTGTCATTGTCTGAGTTGTGGAGATGCTGTCGTTTATTTTGACTTGGATTGTTCTGTTACAGATAAAGGACGTCACTAGTCTGATCATTGCTGTTGGGATTTTAAATTGGTGTAGTTTGTATATTAAACCTAGGTGCCATACCTTGTCGAAAGCCTTAGAGACGTCCAGAAAGACGGCTCCCGTGGCTAACCCTTTGTTGAAAGCGTCGATTATTGCTTCGGTTATTCTTGTCGTCTGATAGGTGGTAGAGTGCTCTGTTCTGAAGCCGTATTGTTCGTCGGGTAGAATACGTTTGTCTCCAGTTATTTCTGTCAGTCTTTTGTGTATTACTTTTTCTGTGATTTTACTGAGACCTGTCAGCAGACTTATTGGTCTGTAACTGGAGGTGAGGTTTCGGGGTTTGTTCGGTTTCGGGATTAGAATCGTTGTTGCGTGTTTCCATTGGGTCGGGAACACTCCAAGTTTCAGTGCGGCGTTTATGATTTGTGTTATTCTGTCTATTGCGTTCGGTGTTAGGTTTTTTAGTGCGGCGTTGTTGATGTTATCGCAGCCTGGTGCTTTCTTGGTTTTTAGGTTTTTAATTATACCTTTTATTTCTTCCGGTGTTGTTTCCGTGTTTTCTACGCAACTATTACGCAACTAATTAGTAGTCTCAGTACGGTTTCGCGTATTTCTTGCCTTTTGCGGAGTGGGTGTGTGTCGGCGTTCGGTTTAAACTACTGTGCAAGCGACTTTGCGAATTCCTACAGTGTCGTTTGTTGTTTTCAGTGGGGGAATTGTTCTCCTCTCCTTGTTTCTAAGATTCTTGGCTAATTTCCACGGTTCCTCTATTGTTTCGTTGATGCGTTCTAGTTTGTCTTCCCATTCGGCGTTGTGCTGTTCGCGCAGTGCCCATTTCAGTTGGTTTGTCAGTCTGTTTAAGACGTTCTTGTCCGTCGGTGCCAGCGTCCGTTGGAATACCTTGTTAGCTTTGCGATTTTCTTTTAGTAGATTCCTGATTTCCTGTGGGAGGGTTGTTGTCGTGTTGGCTGTCCGTCTCCGTGTGGCGGCCTCGAGTGCTGCTTGTACTTCGTTTTCTATCGTCCGTGCTGCTTCTTCTAGGCACGGGGGGCTTGTAATTTCTGTACAAGTGACTTTCGTCAGATTATCTTTGAATTTGTTCCAATTTGCCATAGTTTTCTCGATTGTTTTCCTGGCCGTATTCGCTTGGAGATTTATGTGCACTGGGTTGTGACCTGAGCTCAAGTCCTTGATGCAGATTATTTCCACGTTTGCTGTGATGTTTTTCATAACGGCTATATCCAAAATATCCGACATTCGCTGAACTCCTGGAAAGTGTGTTGGTTCGTTCGGTGCAATTACTTGTAACTTCCGGTTTTCCGTGTACCTTAGTAATTGTCGGCCCTTGGTGTTTGTTACTCTGCAATTCCATTGCGAGTTCTTTGCGTTGTAGTCTCCTGCGGCAAAAAACCTATATTTCTGTCGAATATTTTGTCCAGGTCGTCGGCGTTTATTTGTTTCTGTGGCGGCGAGTACAGTGCGTAGAGGGCTATGGGTCCGTCAGTTCTCTGTACTTCTACTCCTACCGTTTCCGTGTCCGTGGTTGTTTCTACTTCCGGCAGTTCGTGGTGTTTTATGTTTCTTTTGATGACGATGGCGACTCCACCTCCGGCTTTCTCGCTTCTGTCTTTTCTATAGACTTGGTAGTTTGCTATGTTCGATATAGATCAGGGGTACTCAACCTTTTCATACCTACCGCCTACTTTAGATGCATCTCTATTGGTAGAAAAATTTTCATACCGCCCACCTGTTATATAATAATAATAACCAATAGCTTAATGTCGCACTTTCGCAAAATTTAGTTACAAAAAATTTCGTGCACTTTGGATGTCACAAAGTATCCTGTGTAACAGTAACAGTACCCACACTTCCCTTGCCCGTAATTTTTGTACTTAAATTTATCTTTTTATTATATATTCCCCCATACATCTGTTCAAAGACTGCGAAGCATTACTCCGCAAGAGACAGATGTACCTTGGGGCTCACTGCTTGATCACAGAGGAGCTGCAGGCCTTGAATCCCACCCAGAACCTGAAATTCCTAAAGGAATCAGGATTAGAGGAGCTGTAAATGTAACAGCCATTTACGCTGTAAATGGGTAAGTACACCAACACTTGGAGGAGGAGGGTGGTGGGTGTACAATAGATCTATAAAGGTCGCAGTACAAGTCGTCACCACCATATCTACAATCTACATCTACAATCTATCTTTTTAGTCATACTTTGCATACATAGAAGTCTATTGAAATTACATTTAATTAATTAAATTTTTAATAAGATCCTTGAACCTGATGCTGCGAAACTAAATATTGGATATTTCGTTCAATTTTTGTAAGGAACGAAGGAAAACGTTTCCTCTTTCGGAAATAATCAGACGGTTTCTTTCTTTGGTCATAATATGATTAACAGCACTAAAGCCTGATCTACAATATATGAGTAAGCGAAGGGTACCACTAAATAGAATATCATTTTTGACCTTCTGAATTGTAAAGCTAGCTATGACATCGTGTATACGTCCAGCGAAACTAGATTTTTACACGCAATGTTGCAAAGTACGGCCTCGATGCGAAGTGACCAGTAAATTTTAACCTTTTAGAGACACTTACAAAATAAATTAAGTATGAGACAATGAAATCTAATTAAAAAAACGCTACTTTTCACCATATTTGTCACGATTATGTAGATTTTTTTAATTTTATTGTGCGTCTGACATGTGGAAAATGACATATTATGTACCTAATTAATTTGAATTAGTAAAAATGTCAAGTTTGTGAGTACACCAACATTAAAAAGTTAAATAATTTCCAATATTGTAAATAATCTAAATCTATTTGTTTCTTAAATAATAATTGTCTGCCAAAAAATCTTATACAAATTTCGTGCGGAAATGATTTTGCAATGCTCCAGCAAAAACGAGCTGTCGCATTTAAAATCAACGTTTCCGCACTCGTTACAATGTAAATAACTATTTCCACCCATTTGGATATAAGGAGGCATTTATTAATTTTGCCGTAGGTTTTCATATCCACCACTATCGAAATTATGTTTACTTCGTTCATCATATTTAATATCTAATACCTACTATTGGCAAGTTGTATCAGCCTTTTAAATATTTGCGGTAAAAGGATATCATCCAGTCATACAACTTCAAGTTCAAAATATCTTTAAATCGTTTTTCCATGTCGAATTTAAGTTCGTTTATGTAGCTACTGGATCTTTCAATATCCTCTGGAGTTATATCATCTTTTATATATGTCAATTGAGGAAACTGATACAATTCTGTTTTCAATACCTATTATGACGAAGAAGTTCAAGTTAATTAATAAATAAGGACACAACTCTTTGGATACCTATAAGAGTTTTATTAGCTCCTTGAAACTGCAAATTGATATCATTAAATCTCTTGAAAATATATGCCAACTGAAAGAAATCATTCTTTACTTTTTATAACTGTTGTCAGAGATTGGTCTCATTACTACTTTCAAAACATTTTATGATATTATCATATAATTCTGTCCAAAGAGCACCTGACGACCGACTGATGAAGATAGTATGGGAAGGAAACCCAGCAAGAAAGAGGCCGTTGGGGCGGCCGAGAATCAGATGGAAGGACAACATTTTTGAAGATCTACAAACTATGCAGGTATATGACTGCAAGGAGGTCATGTTGGACCGGGACCGATGGAGGCAAATTGTTAACGCAGCCAAGGCTCACCAAGGGTTGTAGTTCTACCCAGAAGCAGAAGAAGAAGGTCATATAATTTTACAAAACGAGCCAAAGATGTCTCATTTGACATCTTATTTATTTATTTGTAAAAAGAATACAATGCCGGCTCTCCGCTTTCGCACTGAGCCGTGTCTCATTTGACAGCCACCGAACTTCTATATGCAAAAGTAACCTAATAAAATCTTCATTATTGTCCTGCACCAGCCGTCGAAACATGCTATCATTTTTGGCTTTGGATTTGATCTTATTTACAGCGCGAATTATTACAGTTAATGATGATTGAAGACTTGTACTTAAATGCTTTCCCAGAAGATGTTGTCTCTGGACCACACAATGAACACACACACACACCATTTGGCACTTCTTCCTTTAAATAATCAACAAAACCACCATAACGACCTACCATTGGTGGGGCCCCATCGGTAGCGCATGCAACAATATTATTCAAAGGATTTTTTTTTTGTAAAGTATGATTTCACATTATTAGATATAGACAATCATCTTGTATCTGTAATCAGATTTAATGCGAATAGAATTTCTTCTCATAATGTATGGTTTTCATCAAAATAACGTATCATCAATAAAGCATTATTGTCTTCAATGGTAGACTCGTCCAATTGCATGGAAAATGAGGAGTTTTTTAGAATACTTGGAAGTTTATTTTCAACATTAACTGCCATTTTATCAATTCGTCGCTGTACCGTGCAATGGCTTAGGGCCAACGTTTTTAAAGTTTGAGGTGTTTCAAGATTACTGTTGAGATAAATTCGAATTGAATTTAGTAAATTTGGAGCTTTGATTTCACGGTTTTAAACTAGGTTAGGTTAAAGGTTAGATTGGATAATATTAGAACAGATAAATCCAAACCATATATTAGTAACTCGATCCAAAATAAGAAAAAATAATTTAAATAATTTACCTTGCAAAGAGGGATTACATGCACAACAATCCGATTTTGCCATAAATTCTTTTATAGAAGGTATTATTAAAGTTTCTCCAATATTATAACTTTTACCACTTATTGCAATTAATTATGAATTGCGATCAGCGGCAATTAATCCATGTTCGTCCGCTGCATTTTGTTGCTTAAACGATGTAACGATTTTTGGTTTTAAAATTTTTTACATATTTCCAGAAAATATTCAATATCTTTATCATTTGCATGTTTTATAGGAAGATGTTCTCGCAATCGACTTGGCTTCATTGCCTCATTGGATGTTTTATGACACAATAAACATATTGGATGTTGTTTATTTACAACAAATTGTATGAAACCCATCTTCAGATGGCAAATAGCTACAAACGTATTTCTTTTTTTGAGACATGGGCTCATAATAGTTCACAAAATTTGTTATTTTAAAACTTACATAGATTTATAGTACTTATTTGAAGCTGTAGGCATTTCTTTACTCTCACAAATTGTACTACGTACATGATCTCTGGTACTGACGTCCCTTAAAGTGACTGGTACTGACCAGCGTCTGTCTAATGTTAGGGAGAGGGTACAACAACACTAGCGTGTGCGCGGGCGATAAAAATTGTATATTTTAAGAAATTTAACTATTAACAATAATAGTATATTAAAGGATGAGTTCAGTTTTTGGAAAGATCTTTCAGCACGCGAAAAAAGTTTAGAAAACGACGAGCGTAGCGAGGAGTTTTCTAATGAACACGTGCTGAAAAACGCTTTACGAAAAAGTTTTTTGCATTATTTTTTCTATTTTGCGCCCTTTTATGCCATTTCTATGAGTGCGCGGGCGATATATTTTCCGAAATTTAACTATAAACAATTATAGTATATTAAAGGACGAGTTCAGTTAGCGCGAATTTTCAGCACGCGTTTGGAAAGTTTGGAAAACGACGAACGTAACGAGGAGTTTTCTAATCAACAAGTGCAATAAAACGCCTTACAAACGAGTTTTTGGTAGTATTTTTAAATAAGAAAATCGCCCATATATATTAAGAAAATTTTATGGTGGTTGGTTACACTGATAATTGACATTTCACTGACACTTGAAATTAATTATAATTAGAGGTTAAGATTAAAATGGGTGAGAAAGTATCTTGGACTCCACCTGAAATTCAGGATATTGCTTTTAATACGGTGAGCAATTTGTGCCTGGATAAATCACATCCACGATATAAAAACGAATATAGTAAACTTAACGAGTGGTGCAATGCAAATAAGGTTACAGTTGTTTCGGAAAATGTTTTACTTGCTTACTTCGAATTACAACGTAAGAAGAATAAACCATCAAGTTTATGGACGACATATTCTATGTTGAAGTCCTGTTTATCTATATATGAGGATGTAGACATATCTAAATATTATAAATTGCAGGCCTTATAGAAACGGATATCTCAGGGCTATGCACCTTAAAAGTCGAAGATTTTAGAAGAAGAAGATATTCATATATTTAGAAGGGACGCAGATGATAAGTCTTATCTGGCTATGAAGGTGGGTAAATTTGTATGTATATCGCAGCTTTGTATGTAACGGTATTCATGTAGGATCGTCTTGATAATGGGTTACAATGGTGCGCTTGGGCGTCAGGAATTAACGGATATATCTGTGGACGACATAGAATACAGATCCGATTCCATCACTGCTTCTGTATCTAAAAAAATTACATTCCAAGAACGTAATTCGGAATTACAGATCCACATTGGATTGAATTAATTAAAAAATATGTTAACTTACGTCCTAATAATGTTTCGTATAAGAGATTTTTCTTTAACACAAAATACATTCAAAAATTCCATTTTAATGTTTTTAAAACGTGAATTAAATTGAAAAATAAACGGAAAGTAGTCAGCATTGGATAAAACCAAAAAATTCAACAACAAAAATTGACAAGCAATAATATTAAGTTACAAAAAGATAAGCTCATCGACATATTTAAGAATTTGCAGTCAAAAGCAAGTGGCAAGTATGCAAATAATAAATAGGAAAGAATAAACCAATAAAACTAGATAATCCCTTATCATTACTTTGAGCGCACGTTGGCACAATTTCATTAACGTTATGAGAATAATGGGGGGTGGGTAGCGTATTGTACAGTTTAATTATAATATATGGTGGCCCTTTTTCTGTCATTGCCAGCTTACGAGTTGGAATATGCATACAATAACTTAATTTTTTATTTATAATATCTCTACCATGTTGATTATATTTCTCGAACAATTCTTTGTGTTTAAATGTGGACAAATCGTTTCTAGAATACATGTTCTTGGGACCGTGAGAATCTCTGTCTTCATAAATTCCCCTCTACACGACTCTTTATGTTCTAGTGCGTTAATAATTCTGATTCTAAAGCAGCAATGAAAAAAAAATTACACGCAAAGCAAAAAAATATATGTACATGAATTGTTTTTTTTCAGCGTCTGTGTAAATTGGAAGTATTTGAAAGGGTTTTCCACTAGTAGTTTTTCATTATTAGAGCTTTGTTTACTTACACTTAAATGCTTTCCTAAAATGTCTTTTCCAAAAGGAAATCGTGTCTAATACGTAGCTATACGGATCCGTGACTATTTAGTAAAAGATCCAGGGAAACATACTATTCTCTTTCCCAAAACCGAACCATTTTGAATGAAATATATTTTTTGAAGGAAGGTTGAAACCACAAATCTATTTACTTCATTTACTCTACTGCTCCATATTGCATACATATGTAAACTAAGTTTTTATAGTAGTATTTATTTAGTTTTGTTTCATTAAATTTTATGTTGTCTTCCGAACATATTCTATATGTAATCTATATGAATCTATAGATTTAGTGAATTTAAAATGGTCTTGGAGTTGGAGCTATTCTAATATATTTGGCTTCGAAAATACTCGGAGAACGTTTACTAAATTGCTGTTCATTTAACAGTGCGACTTTTCTGTAATAAGGAAGGGTCGGTGATTGGTAGCCCTGGTTTGTATTACATCGTAAAACGACCGTGTAAAGAAACATTCCTGCAAATATTTCCGGGGAACTTCTTACTTTTAATCAACTATATTCATTCTTCTTTTTCTTAATTTTTTTGTATGCTTCTTCGACTCGACGGAAAGAAGATTAAATTTCATTATCCGTAAATAGCCTTTTTAATGCCGCTTTAATTAATAAAAGGGGTAGTTGTTTATTAAGATGCGCCGCGATTCAAAACCCGTAAATATTCATATTTCATAATTCCATCTACATTTTTTAAATCCGCCAAATAAAGTCGTAACAATATATTTTAACTGATTACTATTTTGATGACTACCCTTACGACCCAAAAACAAGCTTGTTTCGAAAGTGATTTCTCAGTTTTTTTATTTTGTGTAGTAAATTAAACAGAAGGTACAGATACTACAATAGTATATTACGTAACTACAGTTGTAAGAAGCATATTACGTAACGAGAGTTTGTAAGAAGCATATTACGTGAGAGCGGAACAGTTACGCGTAGCGGGGAGAATATATATATATATATATATATATATATATATATATATATATATATATATATATATATATATATATATATATGTTGTATTGTTTTCTCGGGGATTCCGCGTTGATGCTGAGGGTTGGCTCTGAAAAGAACCGGATTCTCGACGTTTCGGCGACGAGTAATTTCGTGTAAGAAATGAACATACTCAAGTATGCGTCGAACGGTTGACCCGTACGGACGCATATATCTCTTGAGAATGGCGAATGTTAGTTCGCCGAAACGTCGAGAATCCGGTTCTTTTCAGAGCCAACCCTCAGCATCAACGCGGAATCCCCGAGAAAACAATACAACACAGGTATCTATCCGCGAAAACCTCAAATACAACATATATATATATATATATATATATATATATATATATATATATATATATATATATAATACTAGTATTATAAAAATATATATATATATATATATATATATATATATATATATATATATATATATATATATATATATATATATAATACTAGTATAATACTAGTATAGTATACTAGTATACTATATATATATATATATATATATATATATATAATAAATTGAGCTCGGTATTGAAATATTTTGCCTCAATATAACTAAAATTTTACAAATTGACCTGTTATTATATAACTTAATTAGACTACTCGGAATGGGGACTAAACATGAATATATCAAAAACAGAATATCTGCGACTCGGGGAAGAAGGAGAAGACCCAGAACTGGAAAGAAGAACTTAAGAAAGATTAAAAATGTGGGGCATACAAATACTTACGAACTTTCATTTCAGAAGAAGGAACAAAAAAGGATATGGAAAATAGACTTGGCCAAGGGAAAAAGGCTATCTGCTTGTTAAATTCAATGCTGTGGTTAAATGAAATGAAACTAAAAACAAAAATGAGAGTATACAAATCTATCGTAGAATCAATAACAACTTATGGTTCAGAATGTTGGCAAATTTCACAGAGATAGAAAAAGTATAGAAGCAGTAGAAATGGAGTTTCTACGAAGAGCGTCAATCGTCCAAACTAGATCGTGTAAGAAATGAACATATAAAAGACAGACGAAGAGAGTCTATGGCACTACAGACGGCATAAGCACGGCAATTAAAGTGGTATGCAAAGGATGACTAGAGAAAGATGGTTCAAAATAGCATTCTAATACGTACCAAGAGCAAGGAGAATTAGAGGCAGACTAGCAGTAATATGGATAGATGGTGTTATGGAAATCATGAAATATAGAGCCATAGAAGATGAGGACTGGAGAGATAAGGAGAGGTGGAAAGAGAAGTGTCGGATGCGGCAAAGGCTGTAGAAAACTCGCTTTAAAAAAAAATCAAACTAAATTTAACACTTTTCTGACTTGCTCCTATAATAACCTAGTAATAATCTAGTTTGTCGAACTAATCTTTCCGCTTTAGGCTTCTATGTAAAGTTTTGTGCAACTCGAGAAAATACTGACATGTCTAGTCTTATCTTTCTTGCGTAATCTAAATAAACTTATCTAACGTGTTAAGTTTCTTTAGGTTTGTCCATCTACTCTTGTCTGACTCACATTGTCCTTTTAGTTTCGTTCATCTAGTCCGTTCTCTCTAATCTGACCTGTCAAGTTTTGTGTGTCTAATCTTGACTATCTATTATTATCCCTACAGAATTGTCTATCGAATCTATTTTGTCTACTTTTGTTTGTTTGGTCTGTTTTCCACTACCTTACAATAAATCAACTGCAATGAGAAAATGGTTGCACTGATAAACACTCTGCAGCGCTATTACTATAGTAACTTCCGTCTTAGGCAGTCCAACTTTCGTTGGAATCTCTAGTAGAAATTTAAATGACCTACTTGTGTAACAAGAAGAATTTCCGAAAGAACTCACGAAATAAAAGTATTCCAAACGAATTTCAAATTAATAAATGAATGCAAAATAAATTATTTTTGAAACCTTTTTGCCAATTCCGATAATATGCAGAAAGATAATTATAATAAATTAAAATTAAAAAACAAAAATTATTCATAAAGTATTCCCTTATGTTTACTGAAAGGCAACATTGTGCTCAATTACTCATGCAGTAGCCAAGTTTAGTTAACTGTTAATTTTGGAAAAATTTTCAATTTTTATTTTGACAAGACCAGACAAGATCAGAGAATACCAGATAATACTAGACAAAACTTAACAGCATAGATTTTCTATAGCCGATATTCGTATTTTTAACTAATGCTAAATATTTGTCACCATTGGGACAAAACTCTACAACACATTCCTACTATTTTTAATAGTATATTACGTAACGAGAGTTGTAAGAAGCATATTACGTACGAGAGCGAAACAGTTATAAGTTATATATTATAATTCCGCGAGTACGTAATTGCCTCAGAACTCGAGATACGTACTATACTTTATCTAACGACCACACTAATTTGTTTCTGTTTAATAAGAAAAATATGTTTCATGTAACAAATTTATTTCTTATTAGGCACATTATTTAACATTATAATAAAGTATTTTTGTACATGTATAATAACTGTTACTCGACATTATATAACTTGAAAGAAATGAAAATAAATACATTGTTAATGGTTACATACCTTATTATTTAGTACTTATTTGGGTTAAAGTGCAATAAGAGTGCTCATAGATATAGGTAACCCTATGTACGCATTGTGCGGATGCAAGACACATAGGGATAGGGAAAATAAATTTGAAGGGGGCATATAAAAATCGTTTAAACTATTGAATTTTTTTTCTTATTTCGGATCGAGAGGTCGCGCTGCGGCGCGATATGTGGTCTTGATTTATCTGCTCCTAATATAACCTAATCTAACCATCCATTTTGTTCAAATCTGTAGCTACGGTGGCGTTTTTTACGCGCCACTGGAGTTTTTATGTCAATATCCGTTAGTTTGGATTGTGGCACGGGGGGCGCTGAACGTTTGAGCACGTAGTAGCAGTTCTCAACCAATCAACGAATCGTAAACCAAACGCACGTATGTGTTATTAATCATAACTTATCATTAATCGCGGAATGTTACATACGTGTGTGTTATAGTGTATTTACATAGTCCACGAACTGTACTATAATGGGCATTTACAATAGTGGTCGCTGATAAAATACATTATTTAATGAGTTTTTGGAGCCCCTTGTGTTAATAAAGTTGTGCCAGAGTGTTTTCTTTGTATAAATATGTTGTATTGTAGAAAATGGTCGAAATTTCAAATCGATGTATTGTTAAAAAGATTTTATTTGAAAAATTACAGAGAGTACTGAACTGGATAAATATTTTGTGTTCAATGAATCGAAAATTATAATTACAATTAAATTTTATTACATTGTTTTAAGTGCTCAATTTATGAACAATTTTTAAATTATTTCGATTCAAACTAAATATATAAACTCTAAGCGCATTGTGTAAAATCCATTTCAATATAACAATAAATCAATTCCGGTTGAATAAGTGTTCATACATTTAATAATAAAAGGCAACTTTCACAGTATGCCTTTTTGTTATGACTACACAATATAAAATGATATTAATAAATTCTCTTTTATGATTTCCTTTGCAGATTTATGTTTTGCTTTTTTTCTAGTAAACATTTATAGAAAATTATAAAAAACCTAATTAGGAGTTTAAGGTTTAACTAATTTGAAATTTTCGTCGATTGTTATTTTGTGAAAAATTATATTAATATTATAAATATAAAAATATAATAAATATAAAAATTTTAAATATAACAAATAAAATAAATTAGCATAAAAGAAAAAAAAATGGTCTGTTCTACAAATGAAATCTTTATACAACAAAAAAAGCGTTTAAACATTTTCATTTAAAACATTTATCATAAAAATACTCCTCACAATTACAAAGCATATTTACAAGAATATATTATCTTAAAATAAATCATTTATTTGAATCTCCAAGACCTTGAACCTAAACCGATTCAATTTAATTTCATCCTATGAAGAAAGTGACGAAAGAAACGCAAAAAACACAGCAAAAGAAGAAATAAACCACGATCTGTGTGTATCGAAAATAAGATTATTAAATAAAATAATAAAGACACGCCTGGAGCGAGGAAAGCAGAAGTGAAATAAAACAGTGTTTCAGAAATAACTGCCTGCAACATTCAATTTTCCTTCCTCGAAAAAATATTGAGGCAAAATATTTCAATACCGAGCTCAATTTATTATATATATATATATATATATATATATATATATATATATAAATATATATATATACATATATATATATATATATATATATATATATATATATATATATATATATATGTGTTGTATTGTTTTCTCGGGGATTCCGCGTTGATGCTGAGGGTTGGCTCTGAAAAGAACCGGATTCTCGACGTTTCGGCGAACTAACATTCGCCATTCTCAAGAGATATATGCGTCCGTGCGGGTCAACCGTTACTCAAGTATAAGTAAGTACCGTTACTCAACCGTTACTCAACCGCATACTCAGTATGCGTCTAACGGTTGACCCGCACGGACGCATATATCTCTTGAGAATGGCGAATGTTAGTTCGCCGAAACGTCGAGAATCCGGTTCTTTTCAGAGCCAACCCTCAGCATCAACGCGGAATCCCCGAGAAAACAATACAACACAGGTATCTATCCGCGAAAACCTCAAATACAACATATATATATATATATATATATATATATATATATATATACATATATATATATATATACATATATATATATATATATATATATATATATATATATATATATATATATATATATATATGTCGACAGGGCTGACACGGTGGTTAAATACTCAATTTTGACAAGGTCGCGGTTGATGCGTCCTCAAGGTCATCAATGGTTTTTCAAATGGGAACATGATATTTTTGTATCGAGATATTGTAGCCACTATTCAGGCGAATCCAGTGACCTGTGATATCATGACCTTGAAATGATTTGACAAGTGTATCATAAATTAAAAATAACTTTGAATAACCGTATTGAAAATGGTATCGAACAGTCAAGCAGAGAAAGTGAGTATGATCCTGATTCATAGTGAGACCGGTAGGAACTCCTGGGATCGCAGGAACTTTATGCGCAACGTTATCCTGACAGAAATCATCTTCCGTCGATGTTTCCGTCTTCTTGGGAGCAAGAAGATGCGATGGAGATAGTACAATTGAATGAGGAGCAACTATTAATCGATTTACACGGGAGGTCATAAAAACCACAGCGGAAAAGTTTCCAAACTATGTTTTAGTAATTATGAATCATATACTCACTGAGGGAATGTTTTCAGAAGTATGAACAAAAGCCAAATTAGTGTTAAATAGGAAAGTGGATACTCCCTTCTAGAAGCCTTCTACTTATAGACCTCTGTGTCTATTAGATGTTGCAGGAAGACTTCTAGAGCAATTGCTGATACAGAAAATGAAACAAGGGTTAGCAACAGGTGAAAACCTTTCGGAAAATAAATTAGGACTTGACTAGATTGATGAATTAGGACTAGACTAAACTAGGATTGAGGAAGGCAAATCGGTAATCTCAGATAAAGCATTTAAAACGACCTCACCACTAGAAATACTAATGCCAAATGATGCTTATGCTCGGTGCTACCAGGGCACGAACATATCAGGAATAAAAAGAAGAGTGGCGGTTGTCAAATAGCAGACAATGGTCCAGGATCCTTATCCCTGATGTCGAGCGATGGATGTTACGAAATTACGGAGAAACTTCTCTGCTCCTGCTTACGCAAGTGCTAAGCGGGTATGGATGCTTTAGGGACTATATGCATAATATCAGCAGGGCAACCGATGGTCTTTGCGAGTAATGTGAAGGCAGTATAGTAGAAGGCAGTATAGTAGTAGTAGTATGTGTAATCTTGAAGGCAGCACTCGACACACCATCTTCGAATGTGATAGTCGACTACTTCGAATGGATACTGGAAAGAGAAGCGTCGGATAACAAAACTTCCCTCAAACTGGAGCCGACATATCTGATCTACCAAATGATTTAATCGAAGAGCATATGGACAGCAACCACTAATATGGTCACAGATATCATAACAATGAAAGAAGGGGATGAATGGAAAAAGGAAACAAGTTGAAAGCAACCTAAATGATACCAATCCTAATTGTACCTGCACGGTACAGTGGGATATAAGGCAGATACAATATAACGATATCTTCACGGCATGCGTGTAGCAGTTCCAAGATGCTCGGGAAGTTCAGGCGAGCACTTGACAAGTTAACCTAGGGAGATTGCTACGTCCCGTTGAAACAAGTCAGT
This sequence comes from Phosphuga atrata, assembly GCA_944588485.1. Classification (NCBI taxonomy): domain Eukaryota; kingdom Metazoa; phylum Arthropoda; class Insecta; order Coleoptera; family Silphidae; genus Phosphuga; species Phosphuga atrata. Next base: position 11,897,542 of record OX155896.1, on the reverse strand, counting down.
CTGTCTAGTATTGTCTGTCGAGTCTGCTCCGCCTAGTCTTGGCTGTCTATTCTTGTCCGCCAGTCTATTCGTCTACTTTTATTAGTAATTGAAAGTTATAAGTAAGGAACAAAACAATTATTTTGCTATTAAACCGTTTATTATTCATAAGCTAAGATGTAGACATATGGGATGTAGAAAATTGAGAAATCATACCTCCATTGAATCTAAAAACCTTTGGGATATTTTCGCTGCCATAATATTCCGGCGTAGTCTAAAAAAGAAAGAAAAACAGAGTCAAATACAGGGAGAACACACAATCTCACGAGCATAATATTTTACAATGTGCTCAATAAATTTTCACGCCGGGAAAGTGCTGCCATTCCATTCACAACACATAATTTTTTTAAAGAGAAAAAAATCTATTGATTTGCACTCTAACAAATGAATTCTATTTAGCATAAATTGGAATATTGAAAATAAATTCGAAAGTATTTTACCATGAAATAACCTGCGACAGGATTAAATTAATTTTTTAACTAAATTAAAACCTTAAAATTAAAACCCATTAAATTTGTATGCTGAAATTAACGAAATTCGCTTGATTAGACAAACATGGTTATGCAAATAAATCTTTTCGTGATTCCTCACAAAATAATGGACAGAGATTTCTTAATCTATAGTGAGGAAAAATTTGTGAAGAATGAACAAATTTTGGAGGGATTAGTCTATAAAAAATTATATTCAAAATAATACCTGAGAGAGGGAAATACTAGGTTCAAACATAAAAGAAATATTTATGGTTTAAGCAAATAAAAAAACAAACATTTTGCTCGTTTTCAAAAAGGATACTAGACAACAGAACTGAATAGAAAAGTTTTTACAGACATATATATATATATATATATATATATATATATATATATATATATATATATATATATATATATATATATATATATATAGACTATATATATATGCAAACAAAATTAGATATATAAAATTATAGCAGTTTCCCTACTTGATGTAGAAAATGGATATAAGCTTAAAAACTGACAATAAGTTTTCATTGAAAATAATTCATTGGATACTATCTCTACATAGAACAAATTATGTTTAAAACCTGGAACATGCACTTCCGGGTTTCTGAAATTCATTTTATTAAATTCCATTATACAGGTTGGGCCATTTAACCCCAAATATATCCTTTACTTTTAGAGTGACGAAAAATATGCCTAAAGAGAATTTTATTGATTTCGATGGGCTGACACAGTGGTTAAATATTCTTTTTTGTCAATATCATAGTTTATGTCGCGTCCTCAAGGTCATCAATGGTTTTTCAAATGAGAACATGTCATTTTTTTAGACATTAAGGCAGTGTAGTTACTATTCAGATGAATCCAGGGACCCATGATATCATGACCTCGAAATGATTTGACAAGTATAGGAGAGAATGAGGAGACAATGGACAGCACGATTTCTCCGACCCCTTTTTACATTTCCTAATTTCCTATAACAGTTTTATCATGTTGGCATTACGATGATCATTTCAATTATTGTAAATAGTCGACATCCTCTAAAAACATTTGAAGAAAATTCCAAAATATCGTTTTTTGCTCTTTGATGTAATTTTTACAGGTTAGAGCATAAGCTATAATTAAAAAAGTATTTTTTATTTATTTTTGTCTTCTAGATACGATACAAAGTTGGTTTTAAGCTATTGTTTAATCGTGTTTCAACAGGAGTTTTGAATACTACTTCATGGTGAGGTCATTTTTTAGCGATAAGAGTCACCTGGGGAGAGCCTGGACACTTGTCCAATGTCTCCCCTGGCTTTCCCGGGATTGGAGCGAGGAGAATTAGTTAGTATGGTCGGAATAATATCTGCAGATGGACTTTTTATGGGCCATTTAAAAATTTGTTGCCCAGGAATGCCAGTCATGGATGATTAATCATCCGAACTGAATTCTATCTCTTTACGATTTGCCAAATATTTCCTCTGACGTTTGGAATAAAGGAGCAACTCGTATCAACATAATGTCAGGTTTTGAGAAATGCGTTGCATTTCCGGAAGCCTAAGAGACCTAATATGGAAAAACAAATATATGACGGCATAATGCAAGATATGGATATATAAAACCTGTGTAAGACCTATCCTAACATACGCTTCCAAAACCCGAGCCGAAACAACAAAAACTAGCTAGGGGAACTTCAGACGTCTGGATCACGGATTATTTAACTCTACACTTTTAGTAGTCCATTAGGACAACATAATGCAAATTGATGGACCCTATGATGGACAAGCACCCTAAAGTTGAGAAAGTTGACGGACGACTAGATTCCTCCAGATTTCTGACTCCAACTTCAACTTAACAACAATCACTTGATGTGAATTCGAATACATAGCCTGCTCCTGCAACGCCTTCATCTTCAAACCAAGGATAAGTTAAAGATCAGATCTGTACTCTGGCCTTACCCAGAAATAGAAATCTGGCCTTACCCAAAGGGCTTAATCTGGTCTTACCCGAAACCACGAAAAGAAGGGGTCAATCGCAGGCGAGGCAAAAGCATGATCGCTACAGACCGAAAAGGAAGAAAGAGAGAGGCTGAAACTTGCCCCAAAGGGTTCCAGCCGAAGGCTGTTGTTCAAAAAGGAAATGGCAAAAATTAAAAAGAGTAAAGTAGAAAGACAGCTCAGAGTCATCGTCAAACTCAGATAGCAATATGCCAACTTTATCATCTTCTGTTGTAGATATTTCTAAAGGCGAAGAAGAAAACTCCGTTAGAGAAATATAGAAGAAAAGAAAATAAATTGGAGAAATTCCTATTATAAAAGAAATTGGAGAGTATGTATCAGTAAAATACGATACGAGAGGTGTTTCCCTGTCTAATTGATGAAGTGTTCCCTGACGGATTAAAAGTCAAAGCGATGAAACGAACGGGACTCTAACGGAAATGGCCTGAGCGTGAAGACATCATATTCTACCCATGATCTGCAGTTTTGGGTTATTTAGGACCTCCAAAGCACTTCAGTAGAACGCGAGAAATATACACTGTTTCGGACCTCTCAAAATATGAGTAGACGGGAGGATAAGCCGACTTTTTTTTTGCAAATTTGTACAGAAAGAGAAAGTGGATATGATTCTGATTTATGGTGAGACCGGCAGAAACTGACAGAAATCAACCTTCCCGTCGATGTTTCAATCGAATTTTTCATTTATTTCGTATTTAGTCGCAGGACTAAAACAAACGAAGGAGAAAAAAAGGACATGGTGATATCATGATCGCTGGATTCGTCTGAATAGTGGCTACAATGTCTTGATAAAAAAATATCATTTTCCCATTTGAAAAACCATTGATGACCTCGAGGACGCATAAAATATGACCTTGACTAAAAAGCATTTTTAACCACTGTGTCTGCCCTTTTGGGCGCAAAATTGCTTTTGACATTTTTTTCGTCACTAAAGGTAACGGAGATATTTTGGGTGGTCACGTTAAATGGCCCACCCTGTATATATAACATAAATATATTGCTTGTCTAAAAAACTATTTTCTTTAACTATTGGTGCTTACACTTCTTGTCTGGTCTTGCCGGGCCTTATCTTGTTTTGTCTGATCTTATCCATTCTTGTCTGATTGGCCTTGTGTGGTCCTATCTATTCTTGTCTAATATTTTACGGATTATAAATGTAGTAGCGCATATTTTATTCATGTAGAATTTATAGCTTAAATTATGTATATAACCGTTTCTGGATATACATAATATTCCGCAAGTACACATGGGTCAGTTATTTCACAAACATACCAACATTTTCGAGATAAGAGACCCACGACTAAAATCTCAATTTCAGCTTGCTTATTAATCCAGTGACTGTTATAATATAAATTTATATCACGGACAAGATTAAGTTATAGCAATACTTAATCATTTTCCTCTGCAACAAAATAATAATACCAAGCATTGAAAAAACTTGAAAAGTGAATTATGTAATTGCATTTTTATATAATCTCTCTTTATATTATTCGGGTTTGATGCTTCATTTATAATCCATAGCAAATATCCGTTTAATAAACAATAGTATATTACGTAACGAGAGTTTTAAGAACGGAACAGTTACGCACGAGCCGCGTAGCCGGGAGTGCGTAATTCCGCGAGTATGTAATTGACTTGCAACTCGAGTTATGTACTATACTTTATCTACGACCACACTAATTCGTTTCTGTTTAATAAGAAAAATATATGTAAAGAAAAATATTATTTTCTTTAATATTACTCCGCTTAAAACATCATAGTAGTCCGAGACAACGGACAACCTAGACAACGGATACTATTTGTTATTTTATTTATGTTATAATTTTGTTAAACTAGTTACGTGAATTGTGAATCGACATTACAATTAAAAACATTAATTGTCGTTTCTTTTCTTATAGGTAAGATTTTGTTATTAGAATTTATAATATTGTTTTTAAAATTTGTTTAATATTGTTTATAAATAAATTCTTTTCTAATAGAGCAACTCAAGATTGTTTTAAATTGACTTTGTCGACCCAATCAGTATAAAATATCATTATAAAACGACAATTAATGTTTTTAATTGTAATGTCGATTCCCAATTCACTAACTAGTTTTCCAAAATTATAACATAAATAAATAACAAACAGTACTATCCGTTGTCTAGGTTATGCGTTGTCCGTTGTCTCGGACTACTATGATGCTGTTTTTAAGTGGAGTAATATTTAAGAAAATTATATTTTTCTTTACATATATTTGATGTAACAAATTTATTTCTTATTAGGTACATTATTTAACATTATAATAAACAAATGGTTGTATTTTCATAATAACTGTTACTCGGCATTATTTAACTTGATAGAAATGAAGAGAAATACATTCTTAATGGTTACATATCTTATTATTTAGTACTTATTTGGGTAAAAGTAGAATAAGAGTGCTCATAGATTTATTCAACCCAATGTACGCAATGTCAATTTCCGTTAGTTTGAATTGTGGCACTGGGGGCGCTGAACGTATGAGCACGTAGTAGTAGCTCTCAAGGAATCGTAAACCAAACACACGTGTGTGTTAACAATCATGACTTATCATTAAACGCTGACTGTTACATACGTGTGTGTTATGATGTATTTACATAGTCCACGAAGTGTACAATAATGGGCATTTACAATAGTGGTCGTAGATAAAATATAATAAATCGATTCATCGAGCTTATGAACATATAGACAATATTAAACTGGCAAGTTGTCAAATGAGTTGTCAAATTACAGTGACTTGACAGACTAGCCTGAAGTGGGTTCAATGAACTTTCACCGCAGAAATTTTCTCGGCCGGAAATTTTATTTTCTGTTTATTTATGGAAAATTTACATCTCAATTTAAAAATAAACAAAATTTTTATAAGCCATATGCTTATATATGGCTTCTTGGCATAAGGGGGTGTTGGCGCGGGGTTATAGATATTAGGTCGTAAGTTAAGACTCCTGTCTAGATACGATTGACTTGATAGCCAAGAATTATTAGCCAAAACAGGAATAACTTATTAGAAATATGAATTAATTAGATAGATAATTGAACTGTAAACAAGAACAAATAATTCATTAAAACTTATAATTCTATGTATGTTTGCATGCAATATTGTCTTGACGAAGTGGCCTTAAATAAGTAGTATTTTTTAAGTCGTGTTTGTAAATTTGTTAACCAAAAACTAAGAAATATGTATATTTTGGATATATGACAAGACACAAATCATTTGCTAGACGGGTAAACAACAGATACTTAATCTTTTACACTTTACAGTTCGTTGGCCAATTTCCTAATGGAATTGTAAAGTCTATTAGTTATACACCCACGATTAATAAAACTATACACTTGCGAATATCATAATTAAACGCAACCTAATCATTACAAATTGATATTAGTTTCGATTATCTTCGTCTAAAAAATTACATAGACTAAATAAACCACTAGAAAATAATATTAGATAATTTTATTTGTAAGAGGACAATACTAAAATCGTTTTACATATAACGTGTGTTCTACGGGAATGGACACTATCACAGGCCGACATTTTATTATAACATACCTTACTATGGTATCCTTTGTTTGGTGGCGGCTTGAGCGTGTGCTCAACTTCCGCTGTCTTTGTCTTGTTTTTCGGTTTGACTTTTTGTTTTTGGTTGTTGTTGTTTGTCTTTTGTTTTCGGTTCTGCTTTGGCGTTCACATAAAACAGTTCTTTTCATTCTTTTTTTTGCTCGTTTTTCTTCTGTGGGCTCTTGTCCTCGGCTGGGTTGGTCCTGCTGTGGTCCTTTGGCTTCCTTCTTTGTTTCTTCTGTGTTGTATCATTTGCTGTGCTGTTGGTGTAGTCCTTTTGTTCCGCCGGGGTTGCTCTGGGTACCCTGTAGGTAGAAAACAGTGTTATTTATTGTCTAAATGTGGTTTGTTGCAGTTTTGGGAATTTCCATTTGATGTTTGTTCTGTAGTTTGCTGTTTCTTGGATTGTGATGTCATGTTGTCGTATGTTGTCAAATGTCTTTTGTGTAAGTTTTGCTATGTGCTCCGTGATTGTCTCCATTTCGAGGTCTTTATGTATTTGCACGTTGGTTATGTACCATTGTGAGTCTGTGATTTGTCTCAGTATTTTGTTTTGTATGATTTGTAGTTTGTATTTTATCTGCTTGCTAGCTTGCATCCAGCACGTCGCACAGTGGGATAAAATCCCAAAAAACTGGCCTTAAATAGAAGGTTTCATTCTATCCACACCAAATTTGGTATGGAAGGGTTTTTTGGGTCGCTGATTACGAATTTGAGTTTCATTTTTCCAAAAACAAAATGGCGGATCCAATATGGCGAACATTTCCCTGAGAAAATGTTTTCATATCTTGACAATTTGATAGGAACGGGGTAAAAAAGTATAAATATATATATATATATATATATATATATATATATATATATATATATATATATATATATATATATATATATATATTTACGTATATATATATATATATATATATATATATATATATATATATATATATATATATATATATATATATATATATGATAAACTTACAGCCCGTCTTTAAATTTATTTAGGAATTTGTCTTCTATGGGAGAAACTTTCTGCCGCTTCACGTGCATTTCGCTCACATTTATGCGTAAAATAGTTTACTTTTTTTCAGTTAACTCAAAATTGTATTTCAATTTATTACTCAATTATCTTTTAATATATTATCTTAATAAATATATATATATATTTAATTTTTTTTAATTATCAAAATAATATATATATATATATATATATATATATATATATATATATATATATATATATATATATATATATATATATATATATATATATATTATTTTGTCACCAAAACGGCCTTTCAATAATTAAAAAAGATCCCACCTCGAGATTACCTTTGTCACTTGAATCTGAAATAAATATATTTTAATATATTAAAATAAAAAAACGACTTCAAGGAAATTGTTTCAAAAACAAAAACTGCACTAAAAAAAATTTGTTCCCAAAAAAATTTCATCCCCTATTTTCACTCTTAAGGGTGGTACTTTTTTCTTCAAACTTAAATGAGACCAATCTTGAAGTATACCCTCAAAAACAAATAAAAGAATTTTCGAAATCTGTTCATAAATATCGAGGAGTAACGAGGTAACAAACATTTATATAAAAAAAAAAACAACCGAATTGAGAACCACCTCCTTTTTTGAAGTCGGTTAAACATAAAATTTATTGGTTATTTAGTCGGTGTATTATAAAATATAAATTTGCGAATTTCTCAATTCCATAAATGATTTGATAAAAAATTATACTGAAGACAAATTAGCAGCTAGTAGCAGCCAATTCTTGATTTTCTCAAACAATAAATGTCTAATAAAGCAAACCTGAGCAAATTTAGAGCACTCATTTGCCCTCATTTTTTTATCTTTCCATAAACTTGAATCTACGAGTTCTAAACGTTGTTGTTTTTGCTATGAATTATTCTTAAATACTTGCTACACAATAACAATATATTTACAGCCAATGATGTATTTAAATTCTGCATACCTTTCTGTGCCTCAGCCATATTGCAAAATTAAATTCGAAAGTTTTTTCACCTTTTAATACACAATCAAAGTTTCACGTATTTACACTAACTGTTGCGCGCACGATTCTACACACTCAACTGCTTCGTTTGATATGAAAGTTTCGGTTGGTTTTCAATACCTGGTTCTTTTAGTTCCCGGATTCCGATGGTCCAAAGGATTCTCTAATGAGATGCATTCTTGGAATCGGATTAAAAAATAATTATTTTTCGGGTTTATAGCCAGTTTTTTTGGATTTTATCCCACTGTGCGTCGGTGAGTAAGTCATTATTGGTCGTATTACTGTCTTGTACAGTTTCAGCTTATTTTCCATGTTGAGTTTGCTTTTCCTGTTGATGAGGGGATAGAGATAGCCTTTAATTTGTTTAGTTTTCTTCGCAATGTAATCCATATGCCCTGCGAAGGTTAGTCTTTTGTCCAGTATAATACCTAGATATTTTACCTGATTTTCCCAGTTTATAGTTGTGTTATTAATCTTAAGGCGTTTTCTTTGGATATGTTTGAATTTTCTTGTTGTGAACATGATGGCTTGCGTTTTCTCAGCGTTAAGTTGAATTTTCCACGTATTACACCAGCGATTTATCTCATCTAAGTGGTTTTGTAATCTCTCGGTGATGGTGTTCGCCAATATTCCTCTCGTGAATATAGCAGTGTCATCTGCGTATAGTGCAATTTTTGTGTTTTCCATTCTAGGTATGTCAGCGGTGTAAATGTTGTAGAGCAAGGGCCCCAGTACGGACGCCTGGGGGCACACGCTCCCACTGGACGAGTCGTTAGTTAGTTTGACGTTATGTTCCTAGGTTTGTTGGGTTTGGAAATCAGTTTTGATGTGGCGTGTTTCCATTGTTCCGCGTTCATTCCGTGTTCACTATTTGATTTATTCTGTCTATAGCGGGCGCCGTTAGGTTCTTGATAGTCACAATGTTTATATTGTCACAACCGGATGCTTTCCTGTTTTTAAAGTTTTTTATTATTTTGGTTATTTCCACTGCCGTTGATTCTCTTATTTCGCAGTTTTCTTCGCTGTTTAGAATCCTCCTTACCGTTTCGTGGATTCCTTGAGAGTTGTGGATTGCGTTTAGGGTTTTTGGCGTGAATTGTTCATCGAGGGCGTTTGCGAAAGTCTCTGTCTTGTCAATGTCAGAGGTTGCTGTGCTGCCGTTGTTCTTATTGATAGGTGGTATTGTGTTGCGGTTCTGTTGTTTTAGAGTCTTGGCTAAATACCACGGTTCGTCTCTGGTATCGTTTATTCGCTCTAGTCTGTTTTCCCAGTCTGCGTTGTGTTGTTCTTGTAGCGCCAGTTTTACTTGTTTTGTCAATCTGTTCAGGACCGTTTTGTCTGTCGGTGCTAATGTACGTTGGTACGTCTTGTTTGCTTTCCGTTTTGCGCGTATTAGGCTTATTATTTCCTGCGGGAGTGTAGTTGTTCTGTTGGTGGTTATTTTTCTTGTGGCGGTATGTCCTTTATTTCGTTCTCGAATGTTCTAGGCTTAATGGGTCTCTAATATCTGTGCAGGTAATATCTAGGTTCTCTTTAAACTTTTCCCAGTTTTTTAATGTTTTCTCGCATGTTCTTCTCACACTTTTCGCTTGGACGTTCATGTGCACGGGGTTGTGATCGGAGCTCAATTCTTCAATACAGACTATGTCGATGTTTGCTGTGACGTTTTTCATTACCGCTATATCCAATATATCCGGCGGGTATCTATTATTAGCTGTGAAATGTGTTGGCCCGTTTGGGACTAGAACCGTTAGTAGGCGGTTTTCTGTGTAGCGTTTTAGTTCTCTTCCTTTTTTGATTGTTTTTCACTGTGTGTGTTTTGCGTTAAATTCTCTTGCGGCTATCGTTGCCGTGTTATTTCTGAATATTTTAACCAGGTCTGCTGTGTTCATTTCTTTCCCTGGAGGCGAATATATCATTATTTCGATTCCTATCGTTTCTGTGTTATCCGTCGTGTCTACTTCGTGTAATTCGTGGTGTTTCAGATTCCTCTTGATTATTATGGCAACTCCGTCTCCGGCTTGTTGGTCCCTGTCTTTCCTGTAGATTTGGTAATTTGGTATGTGCAGGCGATTGCAGTGTCGCAGGTGCGTTTCGTTGATTAGCGCCGATTTACGCCGATTAAATCTAAGTTGTATTCCGTCATGTGTGCTACTAGTTCGAGTTTCTTACTTTCGACTCCGATTGCGTTCCAGAAAACAATCTTTAGTTCGTCCACGTTCCGTTTTCTAGTCATTTTTTATGATTTTGATGATATTTGTCAGTTCGTCCTCGTCTGTTTGTATAGAGGTATAATTCTTTAGCAGTTTCGTTAATTCGTTCGTTACTTTCTCTATTTTTGTCTTTGTCTTCTGTGTTTTCCTTACGGTGTTATGTCTGTTTTCGTTGGCGGTTGCTTGTGCTGTGTCTCGGTATGTCGTGTTTTCCCTAACTGTAGCTTGTCTGTAACTGTTCGGGTTTGTCCTGGGAGTTGCTCGTTGTCTTGTCGTCTCTGCGGTTCTATTTGTTGGTTTGGCGGGGCAGTTCCTCCATATTGAGACGTGTTCGCCTCCGCAGTTTGCGCATTTTTGTGGCAGTGTTGGTGGTTTCTCGCATAGGTGCGTGCTGTGTTTCTCTGCACATTTCATGCACCTATATTCCGCGTTGCAGTTTCTCTGTATGTGTCCATAGAGCTGAAATCAGTGGCATTAAACTGTGTCTCCTCTGGGCTTGAGCGGCTCTATTCTTACGCAGAGGTTGTGTATTTTTTCCATTTGATAGATGGATCTGTACAGTTTTTGTATTTCCACTAATACTATTTGGATAAGGGTCGCGTTCCTTCCCTTCATTCTTATCACCTTGATTGCCAGGTAACCTTTTTCCCTTAAGTCATTCAGTATTTCTTCTTCCTCGACTTCGGTGGGGATTCCCTTGATCACCACCTTGAGGTTCTTCTCGGAGCTCAGTTGGTGAGTGTGGAACTCGAAGTTTTCCTCTTTCATCAGTCTATACATTTTACGATAATCTTTTATCGTTTGTGGTTGGATTCTTATTCCGTCTCTTGTCGACGTGGCTCTTGTGAATTTGATGTGTTTGTTGTCCAGTTTCTTGCTGAGTCTGGTCCATTTTTCTTTATTCCGTAGAATGGTGGGGGTGTTGTTCTTTTCTTCGGTGGGGTTTTCGGTTTCAGTTTCTATATCGTCTTCGTCATCACTGTCCTCTGGGTCTAAGCATGCATACATGTTCATACTTACCTGCGATCCTGACGCGCTCGGTCTCTCCAGTTTGGCAGTTTTCTTGGGAAACTTGAACGTTTCCTCGTCCTCCTGTTCGGGTTTGCACTTGGGGGCGGCTTCGGAGGGGCTGTCTGTGTCCATCGGCGTGGCTCTTCTCCGTGGGGCAGCTTCGGTTGCTCTCTTGGGGGCGGCTTCCGTTGTTCTCGTGGGGGCGGCTTCAGTTGGTCTCTTGGGGGCGGCTTCGGTTGTTCATCTGGGGGCGGCTTCGGTTGGTTTTTTGGGGCGGCTTCGGCTGTCCTCTCGGCGGTAGTTCTTCTGGTTGTAGCGGTGGCCTGGAGTTGCTCGTTGTCGGCTTAGCTCTTCTTCTTGCGGTTCACGATGTAGCTTAGCAGTTGTTCGATCACGTTGTCGTCCACGGTGTCCAGGACGGCAGGGTCGAATTTCATCGCTGCGGCGGCTCCGTTGAAGGTTGTTGCAATGAATTCATTCATTTTTCGGCTTAGGTTGTTTTCTTGGTTTTGTCAAGAGTGGTATAGGATAACGTGCTTCTTGCGAAGGTCGGTTAGACTATGTGATAACATACCTTAAATTTACTTTAGTTTTTATTTGTTATTCACAAAGTGTAAGCGTAACAAAGTTACCATGGAATAACATTCCATAAATCAATATGTTACATGATATTCATTTTTTATAGACGTGTCGAGAAAAAAATTTAAAGAGTCGTGGCAAGATTTCGAATAGTTCTTGAGTTCTTGCTTGAAAATTGCAATAGTTTTTGGGAATTTCTGGGAGAAATCAAGAAAAATAATTTGCGGGTCAACTTCACACAGCCCCTTTTTTCAAGAAAAATAGTTCTGATGTAATATTTCAGTTCTTTATATAGAGTTCTAGAGTTCTCAATCGATAATGCATATAGTTTTACTTTTTTTATAGCAAAATTTTGTTAATTTTTGAAAAATTCTAAAAAATTGTGATAACGGTTTCCGACAGTACTACGGCAGATAAACAAAAAAGCTTATTAGATTTTTGTAAAATCAATTTATTTATAAAAGGGAATTCTGATAAGAGTTCGGAGTATCCCCGGGAGAGTTCTGAACAAATAACCCATACAATTTCTTTGACAAACCAATATTAAATAAGCAAAAACGAAACCGAAATTTTTGAAAATTAATGAATTCCAGAAACAATTTTTTTATGCGTTCTGCTAAGAGTTCTGGGTAGCTTCTCGCGAGTTCTGAACAAATCTCTTTAATAATTTCTTTGTCCGACAAATATTAAATGAGTTATAAGCAAAAACGAGGCGATGTTGCATGAGGCGATGTTGCATGATTTGTAAAATCCATTGTTTACGGGTAAATACCGTTGAGTCCACTATAGTGTTGAGTTGGCCTTTCGGCTCGGCCGATGAGGGTAGATTTTTTAATCCCATGGAATCGTACCGATGTTGATTTGTAAAATCCATGGTTTACAGGTAAATACACTTGAGTTCACTATAGTGTGATAGTTTTTGAACGCTACATTTTTAAAAATGCCAGAATTAAAAAAAATACATGATTCTGTTATGAGTTCTGGGTAGCCCCTCGAGAGTTATGAACAAATCTCTATTTTTTTGGCCGACCAATATTAAAAAAGTTATAAGCAAAAACGGGGCGAAAAATTTTTGAACATTAATAAATTTAAAAAAAAATCATGAGTTCCGTTAAGAGTTCTGAGAGTTCTGAAACAAATCACCTACACCACTTTTTTGTCCAACCAATATTAAAGAAGAGTAGGGAAAGATGGTTCCGTATAAATCCTCCATCGACCTTGACCCTCCTCCCTCAAGGTCAAAGTCAAACCGAAGGTCAAGTTCGCCGTCAAGGTCAAGATTAAACCTCAAGATCAAGACCAAACCTCGAAGTCAAAACTCAAGGTCAAGGTCAAAACTCAAGGTCAAACCCTAAGGACAGAGTCAAACCTCTCCTCCCTCAAAGTCAAACTTCCAAGTCACCCAGGGTCATCCCAAGGTCCAACCTCAAGATTCAGATCAAACCCCAAGGTCACCCTCGGGACCAAACCTTAAGGACACTCCAATGTGTAACCCGCCATCCGCCATTCATAAATGTGGTGAGTTTTAGACATCGAAGTTAAATAGTAAACTTGACCTTTGTCAGTTTTACACATCGTAGTAAAAATAGTAAAGTAAATATTCATTCGGATATGCGCGGAGAGAAATTTCCCACGGATGAGCATACTTCCTGTGATATTTGAGTAATTTGATGTGTGCGACATTCCTTGTTTTAACTTATTGGGAGATTCTGATAAATTTGGATGAGTAATTGAACACGTGCAAGTATGGGATGTCTGAATTGTGAAATAATATATAAGAAACGCTACGTAATCAGTTTCGTGTTTCAAATTTTCTGGATGTGTCATATTTCCTGGAATTGCTCTGTTTTACACATCCGCGTAAAAATAGTAAAATTTACCTAGAAATTTTGCACATGGTAGTAAAATCGCTTACCCGATTAAATGGGAAAGAAAGATGTGAACATATTTAAAGTGTGTGACTAGACAAAAAATAGATGTAAGATTTTTACCGCAATATTAAGTGTCGTAGTCAGCAAATTTGTTATACAGGAAATGATTACGCGAGATAAACATAAATGACAATAATCATATTTAAAAAAAAAAAAATTAGATATTACATTACAGTATGGTATAAGAAATTTAAATTAATTATCTAAATGTAGTAATGGAAAACATATATTTTTTTTAATATAAATATTAATTATTGCTGCTAACAAACACCTTCCGAAACATTTGATGATTACATGATTTGTAAAATCCATTATTTACAGGTAAATACCGTTGAGTGCACTATAGTGTTAAGTTGGCCTTTCGGCTCGGTCGATGAGGGTAGAGTTTTGATTCCCGTGGAATCGTACCGAGGTTGGATAATATATAAAATCCATAGTTTGCTGGTAAATACCGTTGAGTCAACTATAGTGTTGAGTTGGCCTTTTGGCTTGGTCGATGAGGGAAGAGTTTTGATTCCCGTGGAATCGTACCGAGGTTGGATAATATATAAAATCCATTGTTTGCTGGTAAATACCGTTGAGTCAACTATAGTGTTGAGTTGGCCTTTCGGCTCGGTCGATGAGGGTAGAGTTTTGATTCCCGTGGAATCGTACCGAGGTTGGATAATATATAAAATCCATTGTTTGCTGGTAAATACCGTTGAGTCAACTATAGTGTTGAGTTGGCCTTTTGGCTTGGTCGATGAGGGAAGAGTTTTGATTCCCGTGGAATCGTACCGATGTTGCATGATTTGTAAAATCCATTGTTTACGGGTAAATACCGTTGAGTCCACTATAGTGTTGAGTTGGCCTTTCGGCTCGGCCGATGAGGGTAGATTTTTGAATCCCATGGAATCGTACCGATGTTGATTTGTAAAATCCATGGTTTACAGGTAAATACGCTTGAGTTCACTATAGTGTCGAGTTGGCCTTTCGGCTCGGTCGATGAGGGTAGAGTTTTGATTCCCGTGAAATCGTACCGTTGTTGGATGATTTGTAAAATCCATTGTTTACAGGTAAATACCATTGAGTCCACTATAGTGTTGAATCGGCCTTTCGGCTCGGTCGATGAAGGTAGAGTTTTGATTCCCGTGGAATCGTACCGATGTTGCATGATTTGTAAAATGCATTGTTTACGGGTAAATACCGTTGAGTCCATTATAGTGTTGAGTTGATCTTTCGGCTCGGTCGATGAGGGCATAGTTTTATTTCCGTGGAATCGTACCGAGGTTGGATGGTTTGTTAAGATTTTGATGCTGTAGTGCCGTTTTAAGCCAAGTTGCTCGCAAGAGTTGGTCAGTATGTTTCTGGCGACAATCTTTGTCTACTCGTAACAGGATTGTTGACTCGTCTGTTTAGCTGGATGATGCAATAGCTTGTTTGATTGCATCATTCTGTTTAGCATGTTTGTAACACAGATCAGAGGTCGCATCGCAGTAAGTTTATGGCAATAAGTTTTGTCTATGTATAACATTATTTCAACTCGTTGTTTGTTTAAGAATTTAGTGATTTTTACTCCTTAATTTAAAAGCGTTTTTCTTATGTGGTGTATCATTATATTCCGGGATAAATCACCAAATTTTGCTCATGGACAGCTGCTACTTTTAAAACATATGTCTGTGAGCAAAATTTTAGGAATTAATTGATTTTTTCCGGGAAAATAATGACACAACATAAGAAAAACGATGTTTGTTCTTTTGTTATTTTTGAGCTTTGGAGCCGCCATATTGGATTTGATTTTATTTGTAGTTTATTGAAACAGGTAAATTAAATACGTGTTTTAAGATTGTAAAAGAATTTTTAGGTTATACAGAAGTATAATAGTATAATATAAGTAATAGTATAATATAAGTAATAGTATAATAGTATAATATAAGTTTTTTTACAGAACAGATTAATAAATTATTAGGTTGTCCCGAAGGTCCTTGCGTATATTTGATCTGTAACCTTACGCAAGTATTACTAAGTTGCCCATAACCTCACACAAATAAATTTGATATTAATTGAAAGGTACGTTTCCTAACTATAATTTAATATAAACAAATTGAAATTTTTGACTTTTTCCTCGCTTAGCGCCTAATCGACATGGAGCACGAAAAAGAACATTTTCGTCACATTTTGTACTTCTTGTTTTGGGACGGCACAAACGCGACCGAAGCACATAAAAGAATATGTACCGTGTATGGTACTTCATTATCAAAACGCACTTGTCAGCACTAGTTCACAAAATTCCGTTCTGGAGATTTCTCGGTACAAGATAAACCACGTTCGGAACGACCACAAGTCAACATTGACGAGGAAATTAAAGCCATAATCAAGACCAACCGGCAGATAACAGTAAGGGAACTCACGGAGAGCTTAAATGTACCTAAAACAAACATACATCGACATATAAAAAATATAGGCTTTGTAAAAGAGCTTTTGAAATGGCAAATCGAAAAGGTGTACTGTTCTATCATGACAAGGCTTGACCACACACATCTTAGGTGACTCGGCAGAAATTTCTGGAGCTCGGATGGGAAGTCATGCCACATCCACCATGTAGTCCTGACCTTGCACTATCAGATATCCATATATTCCGGTGTCTTCAGAACTCACCCAGTGCCAGAACTTTTAAAAAAGAAGGAGATATAAAAAATCATGTGGACCAGTTTCTTGGAGATAAAGACCAAGTCTCCTACGAAAGAGGAATTATGAAATTACCTGAAAGATTGCAAAAGGTCATTGATCAAAACGGAAACTACTTTCTTGAATAAAAGTTATTCTGTGCATAAAAAATTTTAATTTATTTTAATACCAAAAAACGGACTTTCGGGACAACCTTAGTTCGTGTTTTCTTGAAAATAAAACATCCATTTTAAGGCCGCAATATTGGATTTTTTTTAAACAGTACATTCATCAAACATCACAAGTATTGTATATAAAATAGATTTATTTTCATGTTGGTTATAAAACCTTTGCAAATAGATATTGAATACTTCGTAAACTATTCAAATAAGAGCTAAAATAAAAGGTGATACTTATGCGTTGTTTTAGGTAAAACTATTACTGGCATTTCATGTCATAACAAAATAAAAATAAAACAAGCGTAGCAAACCTGTAAAACTCGTTTTCAATTGTTACGTATAAAAAAAAATACAATTGTTAATAGGACAGAAAACAAAATTGGTTTTATTTTCGCCCTCATGAAAATTAAAGCTAATGCTTAACTACGCGGTACTGCTACATATAAATTTGTTTTCCTATGATTAATTAAAATCTTTTCACCAGTTTTGATAAATTTCATTTTTGTTTTTAATGAGAAAAACCGCTGAATAAAAAATATTTCCGCTGGCAAAAAATGAAACGCGATACACACGATCCGCGCACAGAAGACATAAAATATAAAAAAAATAAGCAACACTTTATGGAAACCATTTTTATGTTTTTTTTTTTTTTTAATTTGGGATCGCCAAACAATACATAAAATAATGTATTGATTTCCCTTGTGTTTCATTTTTAATAATTATTCTATTTATGTATCCAGAATTGCAACAAGACTTTTTTAAATACTCGAAAAGTTTATTTATAACTTAAGAAACGTCTACTCATATTTATTTATAAAATTGCCAATTAACATTCATATGCACATCCCTCAAAATAAATGCAGTGAAATATTTCTAATTACAATATAAATTGGATTCTTGATTATTGAATTACATTTTCATCATAATAATTTATTTTATTTGAATAAAACAAAAAACTAGTTAAACGAGACAACACTAGAGATAATCATACGAGACTATACAACCAGGAGTTCACAGATAAGACTAAACAAAGAAGACTATACATACAAGACTAGGTAAACAAAATTGGACAGATAAGACAAGACACACAAAACTAGACAGCCGTAATTAGACAGAGAAGTATAGAACACAAGCATAGATAAACAATAATAAATAGATAAGTTGACTAGCCATAAAAGGCTAGATGGGTGAGACTATTCAAAAAGGCATATACTAGGCAGACAAAATAAGATAAGACAGATAAGAACAAATCAGAGAAGACTGGATATACAAGACTATACTCGAACCAGCGAGAGAAGGCAGCTGTACTGCGCAGAGGTATGAGGGGCAAGGGACGCGCCCAGGCACGCGCAGGTTAGTTTGCGTTAAGAAATATGCGTCAGTTTTTCAAACACGGACAACTAAACACCGTGAGTTTGGAATAATGTGGGGGTATGCGCAGAACAACGCTAAAGTCGTCGAGACGAGATGCATTCTCCCGCCGGTACGAGTATATACCGACAGTACTAGACACATAAGATTAAACAGGCAAGACTAGACAGAATACCATGAATAGACAACAAAAGTCTGATATACAAAATTATTAGAACAGAATGAATAATTGATACAACCAGAAGACACGTGCATGTTTGCACAACTTTGTTCCTTGCTTAAGATTCAAAAGGTTTGGTTTATATTGTATGCCCTCAGTAGACATATCCGCTTGCATTTTAAATGATCAAAGTCACATATGCATTGATAAATTCAGTTTCCTATATGACTGCATGAAACAAAATATGAGATTTTGTTTCCCCTTCACTTGCTCTGCGGATCACTTTTAACCATTTTCCTTCAGGGATTAGAATATTAATGTAAGCAGCGCCAGTGTGCCACGTACTAATAAGCAACAACTGTTCCCGGAAAGTGCAATTGTATTAGCACGAGATAATCCTAGAGCGTTCACATTATTTATATACACTTAGCGAATCTGAATACAATCATGTATATTAAATTATGGCAAATTTCTAGTTTTTTATGCCTAGCTTGTCCAGCGTAATTTGTTTAGTCTTATTGCTCTCGCCTTTACTGTTTACACTTTATTTGTATAGTATTGTCTGTAGGGTTAATGGTTCGGATATATCCGAACCGCAAAACCGCGGTTTTCTGTGCAAAAAACCGATACCGCATAACCGGCATATAGAACCGCGATTTTCGGTTTTATCTAGAAATAAATAAAAGTAAAATACATTGAATTACTGCTCTTTCAAACATTGCAATCTGTTGTTGCAAAAATGGCAACCATCGACGGTATATCTGTTCGAGCAATTTCAAAATTGCATTTATTCGGCAAGCAATAGCTGGTTTCCGGTTTCCCAACCAAATCTTGCCAAAATGTCCTTCAGGTGTTATGAACTTAATTTAAAAGGAATACGAAGAAAGGAAAAATAAATGATTTTAAAGTTTCAAGAACTAAATGCAAATGGACAAAAAATTAGTTTAACCTTTTTGGTACGTATTTATTTAGAGAATGCAAGAGAAGTGAATCATGTGCATGACGAGCCTCAGCCATCAAATGTACCCAAAGGATTAACTTAAAATTAGCAGAACTAGTTTGAGACGCCGAAGATACTTAAACCTTAATATTCATGAAGAAAACAATTTTTATTGCAATTTAAGCTTTCTGCGAATTGAAGCAACTTGTTCTTCATATACCGTAACATCGTAATAAGTATTGAAAAACATTTAGATTAATTTAGTATATACATAGTTTCCGAAATGATTGTGGGAACTACACATGACGGTGCCCGGGTAATTAAAAAATGGTACATATTGTCCTGGTGAGCCACCAAATTGCATTAATCATATTGAATAGTATTCAGCTCGCTGAATTTTTTTCTTAAAAAAATTAACATTTTACAAGAAATCATCTCAAGTAGAAAACAGCTGCAGCAGTGAAGATGAAGATTTATTTCCTGAATAATGGTACGAAGAAGATGTGGATAATGATTATTACATCGAATAAGATGCTGAAATTAAAAGTAATTTACAAATGGTGAGAAAACTTAAAAAATTTCTTCGTTTATCTCCGATAAAATCAGTTTTTGCAACGAAGCGTAAAAGCTCTTTTTGGAAAAGAGATTGAATTAGGGATGGATCAATGGACATCAAGGCAATCTATTGAACCATTGTAAGAAAAATTTATTCTTCTAAAAGTCGTAATATTACAGGTTCTAGCAGATTTAAATTCAGTGCATTTAAATGAAAATGTTAATTTTCAATTGTTGTATGTAACTTACAAGAAACTTTATCTCCAGTAAGCGTAGCAGTAACAACATGAAGCCGCGATGATTCTAACATATTTACGGCAGAAGGTGTAATAGTATTCATAGAAAAGAAATTAATTGGTTCTGATATAAGCAAAACTTCAATGAAAAATATCATGGAACGTTTGGAGACCCGTGAAAATCAGAAATTAACAGAATTGGCTAGATGCTTATTCGATCCTTCGAAAGTTCCAACAAAGTCTGTTTTAATATTGGCCGAATATCCTTTTGAACGACTTTATCCAGATAACTATAATGTTGAAGTCGAAGGTGAATGTTTGGCAAATTCAGAAAAATTAGAAGAAGTGACCAATCCAAACAATTCATTGCAAGAAGAAGTTCAAAAAGCTATTTAAGAAGTATTAAATAAAAATAATTATATGCAAGCAAATCACTATCCCAATTCTATGAAACAGGAGTTTGCTAAATATAATAGAATTTCTGAGAGAACAAAAAGATTAAACATTTTGTTTCAAGCACTCTACAATTAAAGCTACATCCACCTACTTCGAGGGATCATTTTCCCTAAGCTCCAACTTTTGTCCAAAACTAAGATCTCGTTTAAATATCAGACACTACTACCAAAAGTTCTTAAAAACTGAACCCGAAACCGATTCCGCGGTTTTGAAAAAGTGCGGATATTTAGAAACCCTAATTGTCTGTCTGGTCATGTTTCGTATGTATCGTCTTAAGTGTCTAGCTTTGTACGTTCATCTTGCCTGTCTAGTTTTTTCTGCCTATTATTATTTGTATGGATTTGCTGCCAGGTATTCTCTATCTAGTCTTGTTTCCTCGTACATGCTTGTCTAGTTTTGTCTAACTAGTGTTTTAAATTTATACGAGCGATTAAATAATCGATTAAAAAAAAGCCATTTCGACGCAAAAAAATGTTCATTAATTATGAAAATACACTCTTCGGGAATTTATTTCTTAAAAATAATGTCGTTCAAATGTTTATCCTCGCGTTCACGACACTTAGTCAATCTAACACTAAAATTCATGATGACGGCTTGGCAAGTATGCTACGTGATGGCTCCTATTTCGTGGCGAATATTTTGTTTTAACTGGGCCAGGGAAGTTGGTTTACTAAAGTAAACTTTAGTTTTATGGAAACCCAACAGGAAAAAGTCCATAAAAGTCCTAAAATTGTACAGTTCAGGCAATAAAAACTCATCTAACATTCTCACATAACGCTCTGAATTCACAGTAGTGCACGCCCCCTTTCATCTTCAAAAAAATCTTCATCTTCATCGTAAGGGCCGATAATTCCTCGCGATGACATTGCAGTCCATACGGTCCTTTGGCAAATGAAGGGATTTCTGATGCTCGCGTTTCGGATTGGTTGCACTCCGGTAGCGGCAGTTTTGCTTATTTACGTGGCCGTTAAGGTGAAAATTAGCTTCATCCGAAAACAAGATGTTGGTAAACGTTTGTAAGTGGTCAATTGCCTGGTATACGAATTCTAACCTCGAATGGCACTCTTGCACCAATTTAATTTTATAGGGGTGCAGCTTTAGATCTTTGTGCAAAATGCGGCGTAGCGAAAATCTATGCATATTGAAAGCAAATGCTTGGCGCATCATTTAAGTGACGAAAACCTCAAATATTGGAGAAATTTCTTCGCGCTATAGTCGCATAATTACCATTTTTTTAAAATTCGCGTAGGCACAACGTGCGATCCGCTCCCGAGAAACGCTCCATATGCACGCCATACACACAACGGTCCACCGGAGAGGTCTACCTTTGCAGGTTTGCCTGCGCAGGTAGACCGGAGCGTGTGTGGGAATAGACCTGTGTAGTTTCTTGCGGACGGTTGACCTGCGCAGGCAAAGCTGCACATGTAACCTCTCCGCTAGACCGTAGCGTGTATGGCGGACAATAGCGACTAAATTCCCAAGAGCCAGGCAGCCGCTTGACAAATGCCCCGCGCCCCTCCTAATCGTTGCGCAAATATAAACTTTCTTTTGATACACCTTGTATATATATATATATATATATATATATATATATATATATATATATTATTACTATCGTAAATTCCCTTTAAAGAGAGCGTGTAAACTTGAACAAAAATAATGACAACTCAGTCATGCGGCGACGTTCTTCCCAAATCCTTTTCATTCGTGCACTACGTTCTTTCTTCCGTTCGTCCGTCCACTTTTTTCCTGGTATCTTTGGGAGCAGTCCTTTATCAAATTTATGGTGCATTATCGTGTTTCTAAATTTAACCCGATCATTCATGTCGTGTATCGTGATGTTTAGCTGCTTGAGGTCTTCTTCAGTTTCCTGTATCCATTTGGACCTATTTTTACTGTTGAAGGTAATTTTGAAAATTTGTTTCGTAATTCTGTTCTTGTCCATTCTGTATATGTGACCAAAAAATTTTGCTCGTCTCTTTCTGAAAGTGTCAGTGATAGGTTCTACGGTTTTATACATTTCTGACGATGGTCTCTTAATCCATATTCCCTCCTTATTCACCGGCCCAAAAAAATTTCGGAGAATTTTACGTTCTTGTTTCTCTATTTCTTTGATTTTTGAGTGACCATTAATTAATGTTGTTTCTGCGGCATAAAGTGCTTCAGGAAGAACGACTGTTTTGTAGTGTTGTAGTTTTGCATTAAGAGATATTGATTTTTTGTTATAATGATTCCAAGTAAGTCGGTAGGCTCTCTGTAATTTTTTTACTTGTTCTTGATTTGCTATTATATTTAGGCCGGACGGTTGGATGATTTCTCCTAAGTATTTAAACTGGGAAACTCTGGATACAGAACCATATCGTGTCTTGATGGGTAGATTGTCGGACGGGGATCGTTCTATATACTGTGTTTTTTCATAAGATATCAGGAGACCAGCCGTTTGTAAAATTTCGTGTAATTTTTCAAGTGCATGCTTTGCTGCTTCTCTGGTATTCGATAATATTGCAAGATCATCAGCAAACGCCAAACATTTAATATTAGCTCTATAATCTGTTCTCTTACCAATGTGTATTCCCTCAATCTCTTTTTCCCAAGTTTATTTTTTCCAGGACCATATTGAAAAGGATGGGTGAAAGTCCATCTCCCTGTCGAACACCCGTTTGTATTTCAAAAGGTTGAGAAATTGCTTCACCAAACTTAACCCTTGATGTAGTATTAATGAGAATTTGTTGAATGAATGCCCTGGTTTTCCTATCAACTTTGAATTCCTCCAGAATGCTGAAGAGAGTTGGTCTGTCGACGGAGTCGTAGGCTTTTTTGAAATCAACAAAGGTAACCACGGTGTTTTGCATGGGCGCATGAGCGCCCCTTACGGAAACCTGCCTGATATTCTCCTATCTGTGGGTCTACTTGAGGTTCAAGTCTATTCAAAAGAGCTTTCGTAAGAATTTTGTACGTTACTGGTAGAAGTGAAATGTCTCTATAATTGTTCGGGTCCATTTTATCACCTTTTTTATGAAGCGGGTTTATAAGTGCACATTTCTATTCTGGGGGATTTGTTCGGTCACCCAAATATCACATATTATATTGTGTATTCTGTGAATGAGGTTGTCGTCAGCCAGTTTCCATAACTCGGCAATAATTCCATCTTCCCCAGGGGCTTTGTAGTTTTTCAATGAATGAATGATGTCAGTTATCTCCTAGAAGGAAGGCGGCGCGGAATCTGGATAGGATTCAGATTATTCAAAAATAAACTTGCTGGATGGGGGGTCACAGTTGAGTCACCTGGCTCAAGATTGTTGAAGTACTCAGCTAAAATTTGACAATTCGCATTGGTGTTTGTCTCCATTGAACCATCAGATCGACGAAAGCATAGGCTGGATGGTCGATATCCTGTCAGCTTCTGTTTAAAAAATCTCTAAAAACTCCTAGTATTATTCTTTGTAAATTCTTGTTCTATTTCCTCCAGTCTTGTTTTTTCATAGCCACGTCTTTCTTTTCTAATTAGTTTTAATGATTGTTTCTGAATGTACAGGAATTCCTGCCATTTGTCTGGCGTTTTGTTGCTATGAAGTTTTTTCCAAGCGTTAAGTCTGTCTTCTATTGCTTGGTCGCATACACTGTTCCACCATCTTTGCTTACGTTTACGCGGGGGCTGGCCTATCCTCAAAACGTTCCTGAGAACATCCGATAATTCTGTCCAGTTTAACGTGTTTGTTTCGATGATTCCTTGCAAAATACTGTCCCTGTTTATTTTTAAATATTCAGGGTTAGGCTTAAAAATTCGTGGTTGTCGTGGTCTTCTCCTGTTGGGTTGGAGTTTAATTTTAATTTGTAACAAGTAGTGATCAGAATCGAAGAAACCTTTCCTTGTTTTTACATTAAGGACCTCCTTTTGGTTTGTATGAGAGATGGCAACATGGTCGATTTGAAATTCACCCATATTGATGTTGGGTGCCCTCCAAGTGCAAAGCTTTTGTCTGGGTTTTCTAAATTGTGTTGACATGATTTTAAGTTGGAAATTTTTCTCAAAAAGTTGTTAGTCTTTCACAATTTTTATTTGATCTTTTATGTTCTGTGTGAATACCTGTTGTTTTCCTAAATTGTTTCTTTATACCCAACTGGGCGTTAAAATCGCCTAACAGAATCTTGACGTGGTGTGGTGGAATTTGGTTGGTGGCCTCTTCTAACTGTTCCCAGAAGGTATCCGATGTTTTAGGATCTTTCTTATTATAGTCGTTTGTGGGAGCTTGTGCGTTGATGAGAGTATAGGCTTTGTTCGCCGATTTCAGTGATAGAGTGGAGATGCGTTCCGATGTAGACGTAAAGTCAACGAGTGAGTCTACAATTGATTTGTGGATGGCAAACGCTGTACCAAAATGCCTGGAGCCCGTCCTAATTTTTATAGAGGGTTTCCCTTTGTATATTCGATAATCATCCGTGTCAAAGTGGTATTAATCAAGGAAACGAGTTTCTTGAATTGCAAGGATTTTGATATTGAATCTGTCCATTGTGTTTACAAGCTGTTTAATTTTACTAACTTTTAGAAGAGTGTTCGAGTTGAGCGTGCCAATAAAGTACTTACGCTTCGCGCGTAGAGGATTCGAGAAGCTCCGATCCTTCTCAACATGACGCTCTTGGTCCCCCGGAATCCGACGACCAGGAGTAATCAGTCTATTGACTGATGCCCGGGTGGAATTGGAGATGCCCATAGTGGAATTTTACCTTCTGTTATCATCATGTTTGTTTCAAGTTGAAGTTAAAGATGAGGTGATCAACGAGAAGAAGATCACGAGGTTACGACTTGATTGTTGAGATCAAGAAGATGTTCTGACAGCTGCACCACTGCTGAACAGACGCTGACCACTTTGTCGCTTAATCTCAGACAGACACAAAGCGGATTTTTATTGGTGTAACCACCCGGCTCTTCCGCTCCATCCAGCGCTGGTAACTTAAAAATCCTTTTCCGCTGGCAAGACCGTTGACCATTTTTCACCTAGTAACCCTAGGCAGGGGCCCTTACAGGGTGCTACCATCCGGAGCCAGATGGACCCAGGTTTTTTAACGAGGTTGTTAATCCTGTATATAGAATCCCACATATTATTATATTACTAAATATATATATATATATATATATATATATATATATATATATATATATATATGTATATATATATATATATATATATATATATATATATATATATATATATATATATATATATATATTTTAAATCCCCAAATAAAAAGAAAATTTGACAATAAATTAATTTGACATTTCGAAAGAAAAACCAATTCATTTTTTTCACATTGTTTTGCACAATTTTTTCTTCTCACTAAACCAATCCAATGTTAACCCTCTGTCCCTCGCCATAAACCTCTCTCCCTATAAACCCACACCACTTAAAATACATAATTTTTAGATAATTTTTTACGAGCAAAAATTTTGTATGTCTAACTTCATATATATATACATATATATATATATATATATATATATATATATATATATATATATATATATATAGGCATTGAGCGCATAAGCGGACTAACCCTAACACATATGAAACGTTTTGCATTTGCTCGTGTTATGTAGCTTCTAATTCTATGCAAGATATATATTATTGGAAACAGAACTATTGTTCACTTTTGAATTGGCTTGTTTAAAATTTTTATGGGATAGTCCGTTAACAAATTAATTTCAATGCTAGAGTACGATTTATTAAAATCAAAACTTATTAGAAAACTTTATTACACATCTTCTTAACTATAAAAAACAATTACAGGTGCCACATTTACATCATTGTTGGTGGTTGTGTTCAGGCCTCATAATGTTGCGATCTGGTAATTTGGTATGGTGCTGCTCCAGGATCAGGACAATGGATGAATTAATTACACGCAAATATGTCCTTTATATGTAATTAAATACTACTTATCTGCTAATATCTTACAATATGTACAACTAATCGCTAACTTATTACAATAATTACTAACTAACTCAAAAATAATAAATAATAAACAATACACTTAATTCTACGAATTTTATGGTCGAAACCCGAAATTTACTTCAACGAAAATACGGAGGTTCGTCTTCAAAACTCAAATTACTCTCTTGCTAGCTCAATTCTGACTGCCCCTTTTTAACTTCCCCTCTACCTCATCACCTCGGTCTTGGTGTGAGTCCTCCCCTAATCTTTATGGAAAATTTCCAAAACTCATAAAACAAAATCCTCTCGGCGTCTCGGCACGATCCCTAAGTTCGAGCGTCTGCCCGCATGATTTAGATAAAGCAGACTAATGGTCCTAAATAAACAAAAACTAATCGGGTGTCCACTTAGTTTTCTTTGCCGACTCGTGAGAAACTGAAATTCTTTGAAACCAAAATCGCGAGATCACAACAATAACATGCGTGGTAAATAGGTGGAATGTATTCCAACAAAGAAGGTTTTTTTTTACAGATTTATGCAGCGCCCATTGGAATAGGGTACATCTCTTTTTGAGATCAGTTTGGAGTGTCTTTTGTTGATATCAACTGTATTAAATAGTTCGTCAATATGGTTAAATAGAACTATTATGGTTGAATAGAAATCCTTTTTATCGATTAAAATAACTTTAAATGGGTTTCTTTTAACAGCAGATTTGATGACATCATTCCAGTTTTCTGAGATGAAAATATTTGAAAATAACATCTTCTGCTTCTCTACTAATCCAATGTCCTGATCACACTGCAAATAAGAATGCCCGCTGACCAAGAATTTGTGGTCAATTTTATTTACCATGTAGTCAAGATTAGAAACAAGGTACTGACATAAAAGTGAGAGCTTAATATTGCGATTTTGTCCTCCGCACTGGTCAGAATACATGATAAGTTTACGAGTTCTAACAAAGTATTTTATGAGTGCAGTAAGCATGAACCTTTCTCTTGGGGCCCTCGTGAAGCAATTGATTTCACGTTAACATATAAACATCATCAGAACCTTAATCATGAACATCTAGATGCAAATAAGGTGTCGTCGCTTTGACGTGCACTCTCAGCGTCTCTCTTATGGAGTCCCTATGCTACACTCAACCTTTGATTCTCATTTTCATTTTCTGCATCGATTTTAATCTTTAACGAGTCTCATTTTCGACAGGAGTATGAAAACATAAATTGAATTGTTCGTTACAATATTTTCGGAAAATGAATTTGAAAACGAGATTTTTCGCCGCTTTACGATAAAGAGAATACATTTTGCAAATATTTTAAATCAGGTGCCAGGTACTTTCGATTTCTGGATTCTGGATTTATGAGTGTAGTGACTTTCATAAACAGGAAATTTTTCTATGAAAAGTTTTGCTTCAACTATTTTATCAGCAGAAGTTTTATTAACAGATTCAGCTTTGACTCTTTAATCACATAACGGAGTAGCGAGTATTCCCTTTTGATTCAGAATCCTATCAATTCTACCAGCTGATACGAATAATGTATTCTGAAAAAAAATATATACATATGCTGATTTCAGCTCCATTAGAGTTAAGTAAGTAATAAAATGTGGTCTTTAGACCTTTGGAATACTGAATTTGCGAATATGTTCGAGATTTATTAACAACTTCATAATTTCACAGTCATAATTTCGTAGCTTATAAAACTCGTTAAATATTTGAATTTGCCGTACTTCATTAATCTTCGAATAGCACTTGTTACTGCAACAGCATGCATCTGTTTTTGGTTGTTTTTAGGTACAAGATTGCCCTTCGATTTAACATATTCTTCGCCATGTGCACGCTTTTGTTTTCTCTGATTCCGCATCCAAACCTTTTCGTTCATAACACGTTTTTTTTGCTTTGCTTCGTATACCACTACTCTCATGTACTTCCAATGAATCAGGAACCAGTATACTTGCGGAAGACGGGCTATTCTCATCAGATGGCATGTATTCTGAGTTTAATTCTGTAAAATTATCTGGCTCCTCATCAGATTGAATTATAATACAAAAATATTACCTTGCATTTCTTCTCCCACGGTTTTTGATTGTGTTGCCATAACTTATGCACAATATTTGCGTATAATACAAAAATAGCGGCTTAATAAACCTTCAAAACTTTTACTTATTTTCACAATGGCAAAAAACATAATCTATTTAACTACACATTCCATCACATATTTGTATCTGCACTGAGCAAAAAACGGATCAACCAACTTTAGTCCAATATTGCACACAGAAAATATAAAACACATTCAATGCAACAACTCTTATTATTGTGCCACCTAACTTTGATTAGGAAAATGTGGGTTAATTCACTTCTCGATTCACAAAGTAAAATAAAGTACATTAATGCCAAAAACGCAAATTCAGAAAAATTGTGGCTTAGTCCGCATTGGGCTCAATGCCTCATATATAAATCTTATTTTATCTGTTTTTTTCTTGTCATGTTGAGTAAAATGTGCAGTAAATGGCCGTCGGATTTTTATTGCCAATTTGCAGAGCAGTAAAAATAAAGATAGTGAGTTTAAACTTCTTAAACTGTTGTTTTGGGAGCTCTTTAGCAAGAATGTATCCTCAACCAGGTGGGCCAATGATTGTGGAAAGACTGTGCCAATTATCACTGAGAGGCCAAAAGTTGTATTCTGAAAAACAAATTCTAAACTTTGTCTATATTTTCTGAAAATGTTTCTATAAGTTTAAATTTTTCCTGTTGTTTTAAAATGCTATTAACATATTTTGAAATAAATTGTTTGAAATAAAAAACAGGTAAGGTTTGCTTATGTGGGCATATTTCTATGTATGCTACTCTACTCTTCTATTAGTATTATGGTTTTTGAAATATCTTTAAATATTATCTCTCTAGTCTTTAATGTGCTGTAAACATTTTGTTTGTTTAACTACGTATTAATTTATATAAAGTGCTGAAGATAGATTTAGGTAGTTATTGTATCCCATAAATCTATTTTATTTAAAATATGAAATAGGAGATTTTCTCTGGTTACTACTCAATTTAACTTCGCCAGACTTTCGTTCAAAATCCCCTTATAATCCAAGAAATATTCTTGCAATGAGAGAGGCTGTAACAAATCGGGCGTCATTTATTTGTGAAGTATAATGTTAATAAAAGGAAATGATGTAGCACGGTGTTGATATGGATAGCTTATATGTTGTCTATATATCTCTATAGTGTTTCTGTAGGTCTATTTCTAGGTAACGAGAAAATGTCTAAAGCCATTACTTACGGGAACGATTTTTTTTTGTTTCCACGTTTCCTGTTCCAATGGAATATTGTTATGAACATTTTGTCTTTGTAGCGTATGTACTGTAGAAAAATTAGGAATGCGTCAATTGTCTGACTTAAACTAAATCAAATGCCGACATCTTAAGAAATGTCTTAATCATAATCCTATTTGATTTTTACTTGAACGTATTATCGTCGTCGTCGAAATATACTAATCGAGTAAGGTACCGTCCCTGAACTCGAAAGGGGTCAAAAGTCAAAATTTTTTGAAAATTAGAAAAATTTGTCAAAAAATGCGGTTTACGTCTTGAATTTTTTCCAGTTAATTGAATAAAAAATTAGGTTTTTTTTGACGAGCCTTACCAAGTTCCGCCCCCGCAGGGGGCGGCTGTAGGTGCGTTTAAAATTTTTCACTTTTTCCGTAAAAACCGTTCCTCTTGCGCGTCGAAACGGGAAATTGTGATTTTCTGTTGTAAAACTGAACGGGCCTTCGACCCGTGTCTGTCTGCCGCTCGCAAGTCCCACACGGCCTTCCCCAGGTGCCAAAAACAGGAGATCGTTTCTAGCACTTTTGAGGAGCAATTTTGGTCCGCGGCTCGATTTTTTTACTGCGTCCTCTTGCCGCGTCGATTTCACGTTTTTTGACGTCATGCGGAAAAGTACGGGACCGTCGGTTCACCCGGTGCGGCGGAAAATGTAAGCGAAAAAAAACCGTTTTTTTCGTCACATCTGTGGACGCCGTACTCTTGATTAAAGAGCGCCGTGTCTCCAAACCGGTTCGTTCGATGCGAGATGTTCGATGCGCAACCGGCGGTGGAAGAATCTGGTACCTTCGGCATCCTATTCCCGATCTGGGTCAATTTTAACACAAAAATAAAAAAACGCGATATTTTTTTCACCTAATTTGCGGGGAACCCTCTCCTGGGATACCCAACAGTCGGATCGGGACCGGACCGGCACCAATCGATTCGGCATAGTGTCTTTAAGTTTGTTTTGAAGTTTAATTGCGATTGCGTGCCGGATGGCGCCGGGAGGCCCGAAAAACCATATTTTGCAGATGTACGCGAGAATCCTCTGGGATTCGCTAACATAAATAGCAGGGCTTCGCGGTGGCGGTTTCTGAATATAGAACGAAAGGGTCTATAAGGCGATAGGAACGATGCATCGCTCGATCGCATTTGGGGGTCTCGACGCCCGTCCAAACTCGAAACGAATTTTTCAAAATTGAGCAAATTGAAACCTTCAATATTCGGTGAAATGTTTTAGAATTGTATTGCTCTTTTCAGGGATTATAGCCCCACGTGTCTACTTTCGAACGACACCAGTCTCGGCGCATTACACCTCCGGGGACGTTCCGCAGGCCCCAATTCGCGAAGTCACTTTTTTTTACCTCTTCAAACGGAAATGCGAAAAAGAAAATTTAGATTTCCAGTCCAACAAATGCATGCCCGGTGAAAAGGCCAACAGTATGGCGTTTGAATTTCTCAAATCCATCAACGGATTCGCACTCCAGTTCAAAAAAACTAAGACCATTGCTTGCCGCTCAATTGCCAATTTACACTTACAGCTGATCATTCTGACACTATTTTCGCTCAGGTTATGTGAAAATGTCAAGTTGAAGTTTAACCGTTTATGATTATTCGTGTGCTTGTGAAAAGATAAAATTAAAGAAAAGAATTTAAATCAAAATTCTGATTTTTCGCTCAATGTTAAGTTGAAATTCAAGTCAAATGCAAAGAGATTTCTTGAAATCTCTAAATTGCAGACTTCGGCGACTCTGGCTCTTGATTAGCAACACATAGCAACGTCAATATTCGCAATTTTTTACAAATTTCTACAAGAAAACGCTGATTTCACACTTTTATTTTAGCAGATTCTTAAAATTCAGACCATTTTACGTCAGAAACAGTTGCTTCCGTTCACATTTGAATTTAAAAAAATATTTCATAAACCGCAATATTTACGAGTTTTTTTTAAGAATAATTGAAGCTTTTAAATTGAATTTAGATTCCAACGGTACAACACGCGTCTTCCTCGGATGTATAGCAACAGAGTTATTGGCGAAAAACTTTCAGTATTACCATATCACTGCATGAATTTTCTGCGGCTGACGGTCCAGACGTGGCCGACGTTTGAAATCTCCCTCCAACTGTTTACTTGATTTTCAAACATTTGCGTTTTTCATTTCCCTACATATCTAATAAATTCTTCTAGCATGAATCGATATAGTATACTTTCCTCTACCAGCGGAGCAGATTTTATCATTCCTTTTTATCATATCCGTTTTACCAGGATTTTTTTAAAATGCAATTCATTTGCCAGGATTCGGGATGGCTAGCAACGGTTGCATAATCAACTCCGCCCCACAGAAGTTTCCTTCCATTTTCCGTGGTGAATGGTGACCGGGAAAATTTTATTTCTCAGATTTGTTAAACTTGGAAAATTCTACATTAGAAACAATTGAATATTCTTGCAAATTCACACTCTTACGTGAGTATAAGTAAGCTCGGCTATATTTGATTAGAGTTTTTACTGGTTTTATAAAAGAAAACTATTATTTGTGGTAGATAGACTTGACACAGGATTTTTTTTAATAAAGAAATTCTTGCAAATATATTTTTTGTCCAATTTTCCGGAATCTAAGAAACATGCATTTAGCGCTATTTTATAGAGCAGATTTTCATCTAAAAGTTGTGTCATTTTCATTTTTCCAAAGCGAACCGTTTTGGCGGAAGAGCCCATTTAAACCCATGTAAATTGAAAAATGAAATTCAGAGAAGGGACCCCTTGGATAAATTTTGGGATTTTATATTTTTTGCTTCTACGACTAAACCGAAGGTTTTTACAAAATTTGCAAACTATACTTTTTTGTAGACACCGACGTCTTACATACGGATATCCCGGTTATAATTTTCCATCTTGAGGCGTTGAGGAGATATTTGCAAAATCCATCTAAATACACAATCATTTTCCACGCCGTCCCCAATGGAGGCGGAGCGTTCAAATTTGGCAAGCGGGTACTTCATTTTAACACCCACATTCGGTAAAAGTTTCTTAAAAATTCCTACAGTGTTAATATATTTTTTCGCAATTTTTGAATATTTTTAAATTTTCGTATTCGTTTTAGGTTGAAATTCGTGATTGACATGTGTGGATTTGTTCAAAAAATTATTTTAGTAAGCTTCATACAACGTGGAACAACAAAATTTCACACATTTTTAGAGAATTAGTCAATCTATGATACCTTTCAGTTAGTTTTGCAAAATATTTTATCTGGCGGCGGCCGCCGCCCCTTAAACTCGAACTTAACAGAAATTAATAAATTTAAATAACTATAAAATGAAAACTGCAAGAGATATATTGAAATTTCTTTCAGATCTATATAGATAATACATTTTTCTATTGAAATTGACGTTTTGGTATTTTCATGGCGGATAGCCTGGGCACATATTTTTTTCTAAAAAGGAAATACTTATTGAAAATTTACAAATATATAATTTTTTCCAAGTCTCCGAAGTCTACTAAACATGCATTTAGCACTCTTTTATAGAGTAAATTTTCATTAAAAAATTGTGTCATTTTCATCTTTCCAAAGCGAACCGTTTTGGCGGAAATTTGTTTTTCAAAAAACAAAATTCAGAGAATACCCCTTGGATAAATTTTTGGATTTTATATTTTTTTACTTTTGCGACTAAACCGAAGGTTTTTGCAAAAATTGCAAAAAATACTTTTTTGTAGACATTGACATCTTACATACGGATATCCCAGTTATAATTTTCTATTTTGAGGCGTTGACGAGATATTTCCAAAAAAATATGAAAGACAACATCATTCTTCACGCTGTCCCCATTGGAGCGGGAGCTTTCAAATTTTATCAACTAATATTTCTGGTGGATACCCACATTCAGAAAAAGTTTTATTGAAATACCTCAAACTTTAATACATTTTTTCGCAATTTTTGAATATTTTGAAATTTCCGTGTTCGTTTTTGATCGGAATTCGTGATTGACATATCTGGATTTGTTTAAAAATTTATTTTAGTAAGTTTCATACAACGTGGAACAATAAAATTTCACACATTTCTAAAGAATTAGTCAGTCTATGATATTATTCAGTTAGTTTTGCAAAATATTTTATCTGCTGGCGGCCGCCACCCCTCAAACTCAAAGTCGCACACGAAGTCAGACATTCAAATAACTATAGTTTAAAAACTTGGACAGTTGTATTCAAAATTCCTTCAGTTCGACGTAGCTTATAAATTTTTCTATTCAAATTTACATATAATTTGGTATTTTTGTGGCCGATAGCCTTGACACAGAATTTTTTTATCTGACCATTTTTTTTATCTTGATATATCTGGTCTAGATTTATCCGGTCTTGATTCATCTGATTAAGAACTGCCGCGCGTATGTGGTCTTGATATATTTGGTCTTGAATTATCTGACCAAGACCGCGCGGTATCATATTATATATATATATATATATATATATATATATATATATATATATATATATATATATATATATATATATAAATATATATGATAGATATTTCTATTGATACCATTTTGGAATTTTCATGGCCGATAACCTTGACACTGGATTTTTTAAATAAAGAAATACATGAAAATTAAGTCAAAGTTGACATTAACGTCAGTTGAGTAATTTATTGGTTATTATTTTTGCTAAGTGTTACTAATTGTTTAAAAGCAAACTTACTATAATAGACCTTTTTACGGTTAGTTAAGCGCATGCGCATCCGTCAAGTTTGAAAGGCAGGAATTTGAAAGTTTCGGGAAAATAATAAGGTTATACGCCAAAAAGTTCGGGCAAAACATGTCGGAAATCGACGCATGTGCACAACAAAATTTCAACTATGAAAAGGTCTATTGGAGGAGTGATATTGGAAATCAAGAGTCGCCAACCTTCATAAAAGGATGTTACTATATATGATGAAGTAACGTTAGTAACTAAAGCTTACAATTTTGACGAAAAAAGTCTTAACAGCTGACTTTTTCTGACTTGGTTATGTTATCTGTCAGACTTTACAACAACAACGTAATTTCTACAAATAGTTGGTGAGATTATATTTGAGTATGTTGTTTACTTAGCAAAACAAGATACCAACTTGATTAAAACAATATGTTAGTTATGTTGAACGTCAAAGTTTACAACATCAATGTCACTCAAACAATTTAAAGGTTATGAAAGTTTTAGTGAGCTTTTTAGTAACTTTTACTCCACAACTGATTTTTTATCGTCCATGTTGTACACCTTAGTAACTAATATTACATCGTTACATATAGTTACTTTTTTTTATGAACGTTGGGAGCTTTTCATTTCTAATATCTCTCCTTAAATTAAAATCACTTTGATTTCAGACAATTGGTAACACTATATGATTAAGTACATCTCAAAAGTGTTTGATTATATTATTTTTCAAACCTGACAGCATTAAAATCATTTGAGACGAATGAATTATTAGTTAATATTTTGTGCAGTAGGAGTTGTACATCTTGCAACTCATACAACCTAAGCTGATGCGCTTTCTACAAGAATCGCGCAGCTCGCAATTCTGCTTACTCTATCATATACAAGTGTCAAAATTCATTATACAATTGCACCCTCATCAATTATTCCACCTTTAACAACTATTCCATTCTTTTCAACTCTTCCATCATAAAAAACTATTCCATTCCGAAAAATAGGATCCATATGTACTAGTATTTGTAAAAAAAATATTATAAATACATGTTTATATCCCAAACTTGCTACTGTACATAAACTTAATTAAATCTTTATAATAGAGATATCAAATATTGGAGGAGTATTTATTCAATTTCAAATTATGTAATGAAGCGTAATTTGTTTTTAATTTATTTTGGTTTTTGAAGGTCTTTTGCATTTTACATTAGGACGAGGATTTTCGAATAGAAAAAGGTGTATGAGAGTTAAACAGCGTTACTATGCAGCTGTTGTACTCATTTTCTGCTCATCATATGCTGGGAAAATGAGATTTTCCACATTTAATTTAATAAACAGACGCGATCGTAACGTCTAGACATCTATTTGCTTTACTTAAAAGAAAAAAGACATTATGGTTTTAAACAATAATGTTTACTTTATATTGTAATTTAAAATTTGATAAACCTAAAAGTTAAAAAAATCGTCGAAAGGTTATCAATTATTTTATTCGTGGGATATCTTCGTGTATTTTTTCTAATTTTCTGAACATTCAAATATTCATCTAATAGATTGATCTAGTTTTGCTATTGAATTTTAGGTTGACCATGTTTAGACACACTGAATGTTTTCTGGTTAAAACTGCAAAAGGTCCAGGCTGGTTTAGTCAGGAGTTGTATCAACTTGTCTGATATGTTCTGTTTTTTTGTTTGTAGCCTCGTCTTTGCTGGTATTGTCTGATTTTGATTGGTCTTGTATGGCCTAGTTTCGTTCTGGCATCTTCTAGTCTCACCTTGTATGGTATAGTCGCATCTAGAGTTGCCATCATTTTTTGAGAAAAATAACATCAAATTATTTGCATTGGGAAAAATAAAGTACCTATATGGAAGAAAAAAATAGAATTTTTCAAATTAACTTATTGTATTCCCTTAGAAATACGATGGTTGGGGCAAAAGTCATGGCAACTATTTTCTTGAAGATACCAGTCCGGTTGGAAAATGTGACATATACAGATGAAAGGACAAGGTCTTAACTACATGTGTGGACAACGAATAGCACTGAAATATCGTAACACACTAATTTATTACAGTAGTGCACAGAGCAATATGTACTTCACCGTGCAAAAGTATGATAACACAGTACACTTAAAGTTGACATGACAAACCTGGGCCTAAAGACTCTCAATGTAGTCCCCTGCTAGTGTCACCACACGCTGCCAACGATGTGGGGGGCGCTGAATACCATCAGCCTCAGCATTTGCCGCACCATGTGTGAATCGGGTCATATGTTGGCGCACAGCATTAGCAATGTCCTCTCGTGTTGCAAACCGCCTACCACGTATTGGTTCCTTAATCTTGGGAATGAGATCAAAGTCACATGGCGAAAGGTCAGAAGAGTACGGTGGGTGCTCTAATTCTTCCCATCCCCAACGTCGCAGTAGCTGCCGTACACATCTTGCTTTATGTGCTCTTGCATTGTCGTGCAGGATTATTACACTGTCCACAAGATCCGGACGTTTATCCCGAACGCCACGTCGTAACTGTCGCACCAGGAAGTCCCTGTGGTACTGTGCGATCACTGTTCTGCCATGAGGAACAAAGTGACAAACAATGACACCCCTGACGTCATACGCGACGATCAGGAAAAAAAATAGTTGCCATGACTTATGCCACAATCCTCTTATATTTTTGAATACTTTTAGCACATGCTAAGAATTTTTTGTTGGTAACTGTATTGACCATTTCAGTTGATTTTTCGCATTCTTTGTAATCCAATTTTCCATTCATAACCTAACTATTTAACAGTTTTTCTTTGCTCTAATTCGTTTCTTTAACTATACATAATATTATAGACATCCAACATTGTAACAGAATTACCTTCCGAACAAGACCCCAATAGTTCAACCTCAATTAAAATAGTGACATGAAAATGACAGAAATTTGTTTTCATTACAAAATGAAAATTAAAGAAAACATATTAAAATGAGTGTAAATTCTATGGCGATGCCGGAGACTGAGGTGAGTTTTTGTGACGAATCCACAGCACCGGAGACAATTGAAAAATAATTTTTTTTTTTAGGGTCAAGGTAATAATCCCCGGGGAAATTACGATAAGATGTTTTTCCCGAGAATCGGTAATCGCATAAACAACAACTAGCGGAATATAGAAAAATAATCACCCCCAGATGAGGGACCAGTATACCTGGACATAATAAAAATACCTGGACCCCCGAAAAAACAAGTCAGTCAAGCAAGACGGTCAGCGAGCGACACCAGTACAACCAAACTCAGCCAGCAGCCAATTCAACCTGAGTCAGCCAGTAGCCAGTTCAACCAGACCAGTCGAGCCTTTGATTTTGTAGTTTTGGATTTTTTATTCTAAATGGCGGGTTGTTCTAAACGTGCGCGAAATGAATTAGATACACTGCAAGGCGATGCAGATGTAGAAAATGAAATTAGAGAACTTTATATGGACAGTGATTCGGAAGAGGACAACGAACTTGTTGACATAAATAATATTGATGATAGTGATAATGATGACATAGTATTTCGGCCGTGGCCGTCTCGGCCGAAATACAATGTCATCATTGATCATCATCGGTCATCATTGATTGATGATGTTCCAAATGTGTTCAAATGGAATAAATTAAGCTAATATGCACAATGTTAACTCAAGATCATTACCATTTAATTTTTTCATGTTATTTTATGAAGAGGTGTTTAATATTATTTTGGAAAAAAGTAATAGATACTATTAACAATATCTTGCTACTAGACCAGGAACAAGTGCTCCTCCGCAAAACATTACGATGAGTGGATTATGTAAGTTTCTGGCACTAACACTTCAAATGGGCCACTGCCATCGACATTCGATCAAAGATTATTGGTGAAGAATGGAACAGTATTATACACCATTTTATTCTAAAGTTATGACTCGGCATCGTTTTCTACATATTTTCAAATTTTTACATTTTGCCGATAACGAAAATCCACCTGACAGAAATGCTGACGACTACGATAGATTGAGGAAAGTAAGAAACATTTTTGCTGTTCTAAAACGGAAATTTGATGAAATGTATAATCCATCAGAACATCTAGCGCTCGATGAGGTAATACTAAAATTCAAAGGTGATAAAAATGGCAGAATGGCAAATAGTTATGGTATAGCCAGAAAAACATGGAAGTGGACGAAAAAATTGTTTTTTCATTTTACCGATATGACTATTGTCAACGCCTATATATTACATAAATTGTGTGGTGGTAAATTACCCACAAAAAAATTAGAGAGCAACTAATTAGAGACATTTTAGTAAAGGTGCACATCGGAAATAAATTGCCCACAGTAGTAAGTCGGGGTAGGCCCCAGTAGGCCCTAAGTCCACGAGCAACTAACCTTACTCGGTTGGAAGTGAAACATTCACAACATGCCAAAAAAGACAGTACAAGGCGACGCCGTTTAAGTTCGACAAACAATAAAAAATCCACAACTTTGTTTTATTGTCAAAAGTGCGATGTTGGCTTATGCGTAACAAGTTTTGAAGAGTGGCACAGTAAAGTGTAGATAGTTTTGATTATATTAGTTTATCCTTTTTGTAAACTTGTTTTTTTTTTATTATATATTCTTCATAAAATGTTTTTTATATTTAAATGTTTATTATTGTAATAAAGTGTAAATAATTTTAATAAATATCTTTAAAAACAAGATTATTTTTGAAAATAATCTTGTTTTTAAAGAATTTTATTAGAATTATAAAACGAAAACAATAATAAGCATTTAAATATATAAAACATTTTATGAAGTATATATAATAAAAAAAACGTTTACGTTTAAAAATAAAGTTT